>CANIUD010000365.1:135000-314151 GCA_947470075.1 Closterium sp. Yama58-4 | reverse complement strand
GATCTCCAAGGCCAATGACCTGAGCAACATTCCATTATAATTAGAAATACAACTTATAGCCACCCGGGCTTTGCGTAAAAACCGCGCCCCAGCCACACACGTACACAACACAAACAGCCTAGGGCACTCCATGCCTCTAGCTTTTGGCTGAGCAGCCACTACCAAGGACCCCTGGTCCACACCCGGCCCAGCCCACACCCCCCCTCCATCAAAGGCAGCCAAGGTATGAGAACCTTGGGTGCGGGGAGATGGGAGGGCGAGGTTGCTTGGGGCTTCTCTCACACCACCGGTGCGGGCCCATTGCCCCCATGGCCTCCATGGGGGCATGCGCTAGCCATGTGGCCATTCTGGCCGCAGCGGAAACAGGTTCCCTTGAAGCCCCGACAGCCGTTGCCGCTGCCCATGGTCTTTGGCACGAAGTGTGGGCGCGCGGTGTTGAAACGGACGGCTCCCGCGGGCGAAGCCGGTCTTCATACGCTTGAGGGCTGCCATATCCGCCACCGCCATCTTGAAGGAGCGTGAGGTGAGCACCGCCGTAGTCTTGAGGAGCTGGTAGCGCTCAGCCACGTCGAACCCGGCATGGTCGGCGACGACCAAGACGTCGAAGCGGCGCTTGATGAGGTCTTGAGCTTGACCGACGGTTTTAAGAGCACCGGCGGCGTCGCCTCCGCGGATCTTGTGTTCCACGTTGTGCCAGGTAGGTCTGAAGTGCCTCGAACACCTCCGCCTGGTCACGGACGCCTTTGCGGTTGAAGGCGGCGGCCGCGGTGGAAGGGTGAGGAGAGGGGAGAGGGGGGAGGAGATCATTAGGCACGAGGGGCATAGGATTGTTTGGTTCCTCACCCGCATCGCTGTCGGAGTCGGAATCAGCGTTGTCGGGTTGTAGCGGGTTCATCTTCGACGGCTGGCGCCTTTCCCTTGTCGGCGCGGTGAGATGCGGCGACTCTTGCGGAAGTGGCGACGTTGTTGCGAATGTTTGCAGTTTTAGCGGAAGCGAAATTTTCCGCTTCTGTTGTAGCTGCTGGCGTTGTAACGGGGGCCGCGGCCTGCTTTTGGAGGAGCGCCAGCAGTGCCGCCACTTGTGAGGGCGAAAGATTCGCCGCCGCCCCTTCGGTTGCAGGCGAATCCGTCGCCCTCCGCTTTGGGGTGGCGCGCGATCCTCCCGCGTCAGCGCCAGTGATGACGACGAAGTCGTCATCATTGGCGACTGCAGGCCCATGAGCCTGCTCGTGGGACGCGCGTGGCTGGGGAGCGCGCAAGCGTGTGCAGCACGTCCACCCCAGTGCTGGGGCCCTCGGCGTTTTCCTCGGTGGGGCATTTTCGCTTCTCCGCGCCGGTTTCCCGGGTCGTTTTCTCAAGCACCGAAGAAGGTCGAGGAGTTGCGTCCTTAGCCCCGGGGCTATTGTTGTTCGTCGGCGCCATAGTCGAAAGGTTGCGGTCGAGGATGTCGAAGAGGAGCGTCGATGGAGAAGTGAAGCGAGGAAGGCTCTTATGTCAGAATGAGGAATGGATGATGCATTGATGTTGGTTGGGGTACATATAGCTAACCCTAAGTTTTGTACCCCCTAAGACAAACCTCACTATAGGCTACAACATTTGACACACCCCCATAGCCTAAGTGAGGGGTGTCTAGCAGAACCAAACGAGTACGGTCACAAGACCAGTCCAAGAAACGAAGCTCAGGGTGGATCACAACGTCACCACACAGTCTGAGCACAAACAACAGTGGCCACAAGGCCAGTCCAAGAAGTAACAGAGGTATATAGAAAGCAAAGTAAACAGTACACTCAAGCCTAAGCAACACGAGAACCAGTGTCAACAAGGCCTAACTGCACACAGCACCTCTGGTGGTCACAAGGCGGAAGCGCTTTGGTGAAGATGTCTGCAGTGTTGGCCTCGGACTCCACAAACTCAAAGCGAGCCTGTCCACGCCTCTGCAACTCTCGCAGAAGAAAGTACCTGACGTGAATGTGCTTCACTCTGCTCTCCAGTCGTGGCTCTCGACAAAGGAGAATAGACGCCTTGTTGTCAGTGAACAAGGTCGGTGCAGAGCTCGGCCGCTCACCAAGGTCGGTGAGCAAGAAGGTCAACCAACGCAGCTCCTGTGCCGCCATGGCACCAGCGTAGATCTCAGCCTCAGCTGTAGAGGTCGAGACCGAAGAGGAGCGCGTGGACCGCCAGGAAACAGCTCCAGAACCCAGGCTGAAACAGTACCCTTGAGTAGACCTGTGAGTCTCAGCGTCGTCAGCGTAAGAGGAGTCACAGTGACCAGTAAGTACGACAGACTGCTGCCCTCCAAGAACTAGCCCCACGCCTGACGTCGTCGCTAGGTACTTCGCCACCCTCACAGCTGCTGTCCAGTGAACAGGACGGTGTCTCCCTGGCGCAACAAAGCGCGCAAGAACGCTGAGAGGGAAGGCGAGGTCCGGGCGAGTACAAGTCATCAGGTACATGAGGCAACCCACAAGCTCTGCGTAGGGACCACTAGGCTCGAACGGCTCGTCAGGAAAGGGTCCAGTGAGTCTGTGGTCAACAGCAAGAGGTGTGCGCTGTACTGTGGAGTGCTGAAGCCCGAACCGCTGAAGGACCTGCTGCACCATGTGCGACTGTGAAAGTGTAATGGTGCGAGCAGCTCTGTCCCTGGTGATCTGCAGGCCAAGGTAGTGGCGCAGCTCACCAAGATCAGTGCAGGTGTGTCTCTTCTGCAGTTCGGACTTCACGTGTGCCAAAGCAACCCTGTCAGGGGTGGCGAAAACAAGGTCGTCAACGTAGACCAGAACAAAGAAAGGTGTGGGGCCACGACGAACGAACAGCGACGGGTCAGCAGAAGACGGCTGGAACCCAAGGTCAGACAGGGTAGAACGCAGGGTGTCGTGCCACTCACGAGGAGCCTGACGAAGACCGTAAACCGGTCGCCTCAGCCTCCACTGGGTCCCAGGAGGGAAAGAGCCAGTGAAGGCAGAGGGACGACGCAACCAGACCTCCTCGTGAAGACTGCCCTGAAGGAAAGCAGTAGAGAAGTCGAGAGAGTGTAACTCGTAGTCTCTCTGTGCTGCTACGTGTAGTAACACCCGAAGAGTGGTCATCTTCGGGGTGGGCGCGAAGGTCTGAAAGAAGTCAACTCCCTCGCGCTGACTGAAACCTCTAGCCACGTAGCGTGCCTTGAAGACCGGAGGAGATCCCGGTGGCCGCTTCACCCTGTAGATCCACATGCCGTCGACTACGTTCGCCCCCGGAGGGGGAACCTCATCGACGTAGGTGCCTGTGGATCTGTAGGAGGCCATCTCTGCGTCCATGGCAGCTCTCCACTGAGAGGCCCAAGGCCCTGACACTGCCTCAGCGTAAGTGCGAGGAGTCGGAATGTCAAGGGCGTCGGGGTCACCCTCAGGGGCGAGGAGCATGGCACAGAGATGAGGGGAAGCGGCGGCCAGGAACTCTAGCTCAAACTGCCTGTCCTCTAGGGCGTCACAGCCAAGGGCAGACACACCCCCGACGGCCAGAGGACTGGAAGGAGGAGCAGCCACAAGAGCGGTGGCGAAGTCAAGGCGGCGGGTAGAGGCAAAGTCAGTGACTGCGGCAGTAAGAGCGGACACAGAGGACACAGAGGCACGAGGGTGAGTAACAAGCGAGGCGAGAACACGAGAGAGAAGAGGACGGTACGTGCGGTAGTAGTCTGTGACAGGAGTAGGGAGCGACGCAGTGAGAGTTGACTCAGGAGGAGACGGAAGCACAGACGGAGACGGACGAGGTGGACTAGAACGAAGTAAGGCAGTACGAAGGTCAGTGAAGGGAACAGGAGACGAGGGACGAGCACGAGGGGAGCGACGAGAGGCCCAAGTCTGAGAAGAAGGAGGGGACAACGAAGACTGAGAACGAGGGAAAACAGCGGGAGAGGGGTCAGGAGGAGGAAGCGAAGGACCAGAGACGGGAGGAGAGGGGGAGGAGGAAGGAGAGGGAGAGGGGAGACCAAGGGTCCGAAGACCCGAGACAGGAGGAGGAGACGGCAGCTGCTGCTGCTGCGGCTGCTGCGGCTGCTGCCCCTGCTGCTGTCGCTCCTGCTCCTCGAGCCGCTGCAACTCTCTCTCCTCTCTCTCCAACTCCAGCTGCTCCTCACGAGCACGGCGAACACGAGCCTGGAACCTGGTCGGGTAGGGGTGGGGGGAAGGAGTAGTGTCCGGGGCAGCGGCAGCCCCAGAGTCGACCTCCGAAGCACCAAGCACACCACCCCCAGAGGCAGCACCAACACCAGCTCCAGACCCAGGCTCTCCAGAAACCGAAGGAACACCCTCACCCCCAGACGCAGCACCCCCAGACTCCGCACCAGCACCCCCAGACTCCGCACGACCAGTACCAGCCCCCGGAAGACAAGAGTCCTCTGCAACCCGCGGCTCAGCTCCAACTCCAGCACCCCCAGAACCAGAGACCTGTACAGGGACAGTCGTAGGACCAACCTCCCGAGAGGGAGGGTGGTAAAAGGTGAAGTCAGAGGAGTCCTCAGGGAAACCAAGGAAGACACAAGAAACGGCGCGAGGCGAGAGCTTGTCCGCGGAGGTGTCGCGGACAAGAGCCAAGCACCCCCAGACACGAAACCTCGACGCGACACCAGGGGACCCTGTCCAAAGACTGGTCGGTGAAGCCTCCGGCCGAGAGACGCGTGGCCAGAGGTTCAGCTGGTGCGCGGCGTACCTGACTGCGTATGGCCACAGGAAATGGGGGGCACGGGCGTGAGTCAAGGAGGTGCGGGCAATCTCCATGACCAGGCCTATGCGACGCTCAGCAACCCCATTCTGCTGTGGGGACTCCGGAAGCGTCCAGGACTGACGAATGCCCTGTTCGCGACAGAATCCAGCGAGAATGCCGGAGCGAAACTCGCCCCCGCGGTCGGAGTGGAGACAGCTGACACGACGACCACGAGTGTCCTGGGTGGTAAGCAACCACCTGATCAGCGTAGAAGTCACCTCAGACTTCCTCGCCAGGGGGAACACTGTGGTGTAGCGGGAGTAGTCGTCAACGACCACCAAAAAGAAACGCTCACGCTCAGGGCCAGGGCGAGGAGAGGGGCCCCAGACGTCCAAGTGCAGTGTCTCAAAAGGCTCGGTGGCCGGACGAAGGGAGGAGGAGTGACGGGTGACACGCAGCCTACCCTCGACGCAAGGACCGCACGGTGGTGCAAGGGACGGCGGCAGCGACGGCAAGACACGCGGGAGACCTAAGACCAGACGCTGACTAGACATAGCACGCAGACGTGGAAGAGAAGGGTGTCCCATCCGGTGGTGCCACAGAACGGTGGGGTGGGCAAGCGACCGACAGGAGCAAGACGCAGCGACTGGACTGGACGCGACAACCTGAGAGGACGGAACCACCTGGTGAGACGCAGGGAGGAGACTAGGGGGAGGGACAGGAACTGGGAGGAGGGGCTGCTGTGACGGCGGCCGCTGTGGCTGCGGCTGCTGCTGCTGCCGCTGCTGCTGCTGCGGCTGCTGCTGCTGCTGCTGCTGCGGCTGCTGCTGCTGCTGCAGTCGCTGCTGAGCGCGCGGGCCAGTGTGAAGAGTGTAGAGACCGGAGCCCGGCTCAGCAGCAAAAGTGGCGAGGGGCTGGTAAGAGTCCCCGTCAACACACACCGCAGTCTCTCCAGAAGGCTCAAACCACACACCCACGTGCTGACTCACAAGGGGTCGCACGCCCACCAAGTTCCGGGAGAACGAGGGGACGTGAAACCCAGTGAGAGACCCAGAAGGAGCAGCCGGACACGGCAAGGTGGTAGTGTGACGCGCGGTGACTGGTCCCGAAGTGGGATCAGCCAGCGCCACAGAAACAGGCGCAGGAAGAGGCGTAAGTGTCGTGCTGTCACGAAAGAAGCAGTGAGAGGCTCCAGAGTCCAGCGTGAACGACAGCGAACCGTCCTCTGAGGTAGCCGCTGGACTAGAGTCTACACAAGAACCTACACTAGCAACAGGCAACTGAGCAAGGCTAGCACCTAAGCTAACAACACCAGAGTAAGCAGAGTCAGAAACACTAGAGTCAACAACAGCATACATAGCATGAGGAGCACCAATCAGATCAACTAACTGCTCAGCAGACATGCCCCACAGAGCGGAGCCGTAGCGCTGAACCAGAGGAAGCCAGTCAAGGGCAGGACCGCCAACCCCGTAGGCCAACCGGACCGTGTCAGTGAGCTGAGCAAAGCACTGACCAGGGGGGTGAAAGCGGCCACAAGGGTGGCCCCGACGAGGACCTGTCAGAACCTGATAGGTGCAGGGAGGGTAAGCAGCACCACGCTGAGGCTGACGCAGCCCCGACCCCGGAGCCAGCTGCTGACGCTGCTGCTGCTGAGGCTGCTGGGAGGAGAGGGGCTGCTGCTGCTGCTGAAGCCGCTGCTGACGCTGAGCCTGGTACCACGCCGCTGCTCCACCTAGCGGGGCCGGCAGTACAGGAGACGACTGACGAGCTCGGGCGTCGCCACCACCAGCAGGCGCAGTGGAGTCACCAGCCGCTGCACGAGAGGTCTCTCCAGACGCTGCACTCCCACCACCGCCAGTCGCAACAGCACCCCCACTACCTCCGCTACCTCCGCCTCCACCTCCACCAGAACCACCTTTCTTGCCCCCCTTGCCGCGGGACCGCGACGCAGTCGTAGCAGCAGCTGCAGTCGCGTCAGTAGCGGCAGTGGCAAGAGAGGCAGTGAAGGTGGGTAACTGCGGGACTGTGCACCCGTGGAAGAGTGGGGGGGGCACAGCACCAGAGGCGGCAGCTACCGAGCGAAGGTTGCTCTCGACGTCCTTGAGCGCAGACTCAAGGACCTCAACTGTCAGCTCACTAGGGTGCTTCAGCAGGAGCGCGTCACGTACGGAGGCAAGGCGGTCAGGGAGGCTAGTGGCGATGAAATAGATAGTAATCGCCATGGGGGGAGGAAGCAGTGCAAGCTGTGCCTCAGTGCAAGCAGCGCGGTAACTAGCGTCGAGCGAGCGGAGGTGAGCGATCAAGTCAGCAGAGCGCTCAAACGAGGCGAGATCAGGAAACAGGAACGGGAGGAAAAGACGGCCAAGAGAGACAGTAGCGGGAGTAGAGTAGCGGGCCTTAATCGCAGTGAGGTACGCAGCAGCGGTGCGAACCTGAGTGAAGTGGACCTCCTCTGACTCAGGGAGGAGGCTGCTGAGTGCGATGCAGGCCGCAGCGTCACGTGACGTCCAAGCCGTCCTGTCAGCGCGCTGACGGGCAAAGCGAGCCGTAGCAGCATCGTCAGGGGCAGGACCTAAAGCGGCAGGCTCGGGGGGCTCGGGGAGGTCACCAGTAGCGTGCGACCAGAGGGTCTCGCCCCCCTGGACTTGACTCTCTAACAGACGGCGAGCACGAAGAAGCCAGACGGAAAAGTCAAGAGGTCTACCGTCAGCGTCGAAACGAAGAACTCGCGGAGTCGCCATAGCGAAAACTAACGCGAACGAGCAGGCGAGTAACAGCAGGAGGTAAGAGGCAAATTAGGGTGCAGGTGGGACTTAGTCGCAGCGGAAGAGCGGGCTAGAGCGACGGGCCAGGGCGTAGGGTCGACGGGACGGGGGAAAGGGCGGGCACGATGCGACGGGGCAGGGCGACGCGACGGGGCAGGGCGACGCGACGGGGCAGGGCGACGGGACGGGGAAGGGCGACGCGACGGGGCAGGGCGACGGGACGGGGAAGGGCGACGCAACGGAGCAGGGCGACGGGACGGGGCGACGGGACGGGGCAGGGGCAGGGCGACGGGACGGGACGGGACGGGACGGGACGGGGCAGGGCGACGGGACGGGACGGGGACGGGACGGGGCAGGGGCGACGGGACGGGACGGGGCGACGGGACGGGACGGGGCAGGGCGACGGGACGGGACGGGACGGGACGGGACGGGGCAGGGCGACGGGACGGGACGGGGACGGGACGGGGCAGGGGCGACGGGACGGGACGGGTCGACGGGACGGGACGGGGCAGGGCGACGGGACGGGGCAGGGCGACGTGACGGGGGGAAAGGGCGCGACGCGACGGTGGGAAAGGGCGCGACGCGACGGGGGGAAAGAGCGCGACGCGACGGGGGGAAAGGGCGCGACTCGACGGGGGGGAACGGGCGCGACGCAACGGGGGGAAAGGGCGCGACGTGACGGGGGGGAAAGGGCGCTAGGCGACGGGGGGAAGGGCGCTAGGCTCGGCACTAGGCGCGGTAACAACGGAACCGGTACGAACGAGAGGTAGGATCAGGCTCGGGAGATACGAACGGAGAACGGAGGAACGGGATCCCACAGGATCCTAACCTAACTGATACCATGTCAGAATGAGGAATGGATGATGCATTGATGTTGGTTGGGGTACATATAGCTAACCCTAAGTTTTGTACCCCCTAAGACAAACCTCACTATAGGCTACAACATTTGACATCTTAGTCCTCGCCAGCTTGGACGAAAAAAATCGGGAACTTGAAAACTGAAAGTTTGAAATGAAAAACGTGGGTGAAGGCCAAATGGCCTTCGCCCCCTCTTTTATACCGAAAAAGAGGGGAAGTAGCGGTTCGCCGAAGCATTTTGCTTCGGTACAAATATCTTCGCTATTCACAATACACAATTTTAGAAAGTGTTACACACTTTCGAAAATTTACATTTTCTTAGGGAAACTCCGGGTCCAGGCTGCAAGGTGAACATGCCATGAATCATGAATTAAGGTGATGTGATACTGATGGAGAGGAAACAGTAAGCTTCCACGTGAACATTTGTCACATATTGTTGCAGCAGCACCTGTGATTAATTGTTCCACTGACGCAGCTTAAGGCTTATAGCCTGTGAGGGTAAATCCCCGGCCAACGATTTCGCCCACACAGAACCAGGCATACACCTCTGCGAGAAACAATGTGGTAATCCCGATCTCCTCTAGTTGCAGCTCCGCTCGGTTCGCCCACTTTTGCTTCACGATCTGCAGTTCTTGCTGAGCATGCTGATACCGTTTGGGAAAGCTGCACCGAAGGAAACGCGTGAGCTTAGCAAACTGGCAAGGGGAAAACAACGCTAAGCAACTGAAAAGAGGCAGCCAACGAGTTCAGAAAGATCGCGCGGCGGGGAGTTACCTCGCCAAAGTGGTGTAATAAAGCTGCTTCGAGAGCTCCTTCACCTTCTCAGGATTCCCGCCATCCACAATGTACTGCTTGTTGTGCTCAAGTAGCTGCATCGACAAAACGGATAGCGGATTGTTGGCGACGAGCATAAAACACAGAGGAAGAGCAGGATACAGGACGCGAAAAATCCGAGGTGGCTAATCGTTACGGCCATGACTCGTACCTGCTTGTAATACGCAGATCCGTGAGAACTAGCCGAGCAGAGGGCGGAGGTGACCTGACGTCTGGCAGTGTTGATAAGGTGCGCCATGATGACGATCACTAAGCCACTTGCTAGCAGCACCCAACACTACCACAAATGAGGAAATCCCAGAGAGCCACGAAGCAGCTTTTTCTGCGACTTCTACCAGTTCGGAACAACCCTAGGTGTGAAAAAGGATCTCCAGGGTGTGTGGAACACGCAGGGCGTCCTTGTCCCAGAAGAACCAACCGAGGGGGAAGGATGGACGTCCCGAAAGAGGCGAATGGGTTAGCGCATACTGTAACGTCTCGGGTGTGTGGTGTTACTAGAGGACTTGAAAACATTTGACAGTTGTTATGAGTTGTTGAAAAGGAGTGCGCAGAAAACAAGGAGTAACGAAGCAGTGACAATCTGGACTGTTGATACAATGAGGACACAGGACAATATAGTGGGCTATCCTAGCTATATGGTAACCTCGGGAACACGATGTTGAGTACAGGTCGGGCAAAAAAAAGCCAATGCGATATTAGATAGCTTCGAGACCAACAAGGGGTAGTTTGTAGACTGAACGATGGTGGGCCCTGTCAGAACCCCAGTCTCAGTAACTGAAAAAAGCGGAATGAGTTGGATTGATTGGGTTGGGGTACAAATACTTAACCCTAACCGTTTGTACCCTACATAGCATAACCCACTAGAGGCTATAACTTTTGACATAACCCCATAGCCTAAGTGGGGAATGCCAAGCGACAAAACGCAACCTCAGGTCACAAGACCAGTCACAAGTAAGAGAGAAAACAAAGCTTAGGGTGGATCACAACGTCACCACACAGTCTGAGCACAAACAAGAGGCCACAAGGCACGTTCAAGAGTGTACAAGATAATATATATTGTACAAATAAAGAAGAGGCAAGAACTCACTACTGCAGTCTACTAGACCCAGTCTCAACGAGGCCTAACTGCAGACAAAACCGAGGGTGGTTACAAGGCTTAAAGGCCTTGGTGAAGATGTCTGCAGTGTTGGCCTCTGTCAGAATCACAAGTGTTGTTTCATTGATGGTGGTTGGGGTACAAGTAGCAAACCCTAACATACGTACCCCCTAAGACAAACCTCACTACAGGCTACCAACATTTGACACACCCCCATAGCCTAAGTGAGGGGTTGTCAGAATATTATGCTCTAGCCTGCAGTGGGGTACTCTATAGCGAGTACAACCCAATTAGGGTTTCCTATATGTATGCCAACTGCTGCTAGTGCAAACCCTCCTTTCTTCATTCTTACTTTCTACAGCTAGTTCTGACATGCTATCAGAGCAGGTCGACCCTCCTGGGTCGATCCTGTGGGTGGGCCCACCACCTAAGCCTTCCGCTGCTACTGCTACTGCTACTGCTACTCTGTGTGTCGCACGCCTCGTGGCGTGCGACGGATTTTTCATCCCGCCGTGCGCCCCGAGGTGTGCGGCGGTTTTCTGCCCGCCGTGCGCCCCGAGGCGCGCGGCGGTTCTCTGCCCGCCGTGCGCCCCGAGGCGCGCGGCGGTTTTCTCCCCCCGTCGCCCGCCGAAGCGCCCCCGGGGACCCGCGCGTCGCCCCCGTCGCCCGTGCGCGGCCCGTACTGCACGAGCGCGGCCCGTACAGGCTGCGCCAGGCCCGCGCGCGGCCTGTCCTGCACGCGCGCGGCCCGTACGGGCTGCGCCAGGCCCGCGCGCGGCCCGTACAACCCGCGCGCTGCTCGTACGGGCTGCGCCAGGCCCGCGCGCGGCCCGTACGGCCTGCGCCAGGCCCGCGCGCGGCCCGTACGGGCTGCGCCTGGCCCGCGCGCGCCTCGGGCCGCCTGCGCGCGGTTCGTACGGGCTGCGCCTGGCCCGCGGGCGCCCGGTCTCCTCTCCCACTGAGCTGCACGCCGTCCCTCGCGCTTCTGACGGCGCCCCACCCCTGCTGCTGCCCGTACTCCTGAATTAGGGTTTGGGGGTGGAGCGTATGGGGGTGCCGTCTCTGTCAGCCGTCCCCTGCTCCTCCTCCTCCTCCGTCTCCCACTGCTGCAGCTGCTGCTCAGGGGGGTGGGTGTGTGGGAGCCGAGGGTTTAGGGTTTAAGGGGGGTGCCATGGGAGTGGAGCTAGGGTTTCAGCAGGGGGTGTGTGTTGGGGGGTGTGGGACAGTTGGAGGAGGTTGGGTGGAGGCAGCCGTCGTGTCGTCTGCAGCGCCTGTATTCCGGGGTTCTGATAGCCACCGGTAGCTCAGAGAGCCGGTTGCACCTGTCGCCCGTGGGTCCGTTGCTCCTGTCGCTGCTGATCAGACGCAGAGCCTGTTACTCCTGTATTCCGGGGCCCTTGCTCCCGGTAGCCACTAGAGTTGCACCAGAGCCGTCTGTTGCCCGTGTGTCTGCAGCTTCAGTCGTCGCCTCCACTCTTCTCTCCTCTCGCCAGCCCTCCTCCTCCTCACTTGCCCTCTGTAACTGCCTCTAGCTTTGCTCATAATTGTGCACTTTAAACTATTGCTTCTTAAACTTGTGCTCAGAATGTGTGGTGACATTGTGATCCACCTTGAGCTTGTACTGCTTTGCTTTCTCTGCTGATTACACCCCACTTTGGCTATGGGGGTGTGTCAAAATATTATGCTCTAGCCTGCAGTGGGGTACTCTATAGCGAGTACAACCCAATTAGGGTTTCCTATATGTATGCCAACTGCTGCTAGTGCAAACCCTCCTTTCTTCATTCTTACTTTCTACAGCTAGTTCTGACAGGGGTGTCTAGCAAAACCAAAAGAGTACGGTCATAAGACCAGTCACAAAGAAACAAAGCTCAGGGTGGATCACAACGTCACCACAAACTCTGAGCACAAGCAACAATGGCCACAAGGCCAGTCCAAGCAATAACAGAGATATATAGAAAGGGTACAAGCAAAGCAAGCAGTGAACTCAAGGCTAAGTTAGCCGAAAACCAGTGTCAACGAGACCTAACTGCACACAACACCTGTGGTGGTCACAAGGCGGAAGCGCCTTGGTGAAGATGTCTGCAGTGTTGGCCTCAGACTCCACAAACTCGAAGCGAGCCTGTCCACGCCTCTGCAACTCTCGCAGAAGGAAGTACCTGACGTTAATGTGCTTCACTCTGCTCTCCAGTCGCGGCTCTCGACAAAGGAGAATGGATGCCTTGTTGTCAGTGAACAAGGTCGGTGCAGAGCTCGGCCGCTCACCCAGGTCGGCGAGCAAGAACGTCAACCAACGCAGCTCCTGTGCCGCCATGGCACCAGCGTAGATCTCAGCCTCAGCTGTAGAGGTCGAGACCGAAGAGGAGCGCGTGGACCGCCAGGAAACAGCTCCAGAACCCAGACTGAAACAGTACCCCTGAGTAGACCTGTGAGTCTCAGCGTCGTCAGCGTAAGAGGAGTCACAGTGACCAGTAAGTACAACAGACTGCTGCCCTCCAAGTACTAGCCCCACGCCTGATGTCGTCGCTAGGTACTTCGCCACCCTCACAGCTGCTGTCCAGTGAACAGGACGGTGTCTCCCTGGCGCAACAAAGCGCGCAAGGATGCTGAGAGGGAAAGCGAGGTCCGGGCGAGTACAAGTCATCAAGTACATGAGGCAACCCACAAGCTCTGCGTAGGGACCACTAGGCTCAAACGGCTCGTCAGGAAAGGGTCCAGTGAGGATGTGGTCAACAGCAAGAGGTGTGCGCTGTACTGTGGAGTGCTGAAGCTCGAACCGCTGAAGGACCTGCTGCACCATGTGTGACTGTGAGAGTGTAATGGTGCGAGCAGCTCTGTCCCTGGTGATCTGCAGCCCAAGGTAATGGCGCAGCTCACCAAGGTCAGTGCACGTGTGTCTCTTCTGCAGTTCAGACTTCACGTCTGCCAAAGCAACCCTGTCAGCAGTGGCGAAAACTAGGTCGTCGACGTAAACCAGAACGAAGAACGGTGTGGAGCCACGGCGAATGAACAGCGACGGGTCGGCAGAAGACGGCTGGAACCCAAGGTCAGAGAGGGTAGAGCGGAGAGTGTCGTGCCACTCACGAGGGGCCTGGCGAAGACCGTAGACAGGTCGCCTCAGCCTCCACTGGGTCCCAGGAGGGAAAGTGCCAGTGAAGGCAGAGGGACGACGCAGCCAGACCTCCTCGTGTAGGCTGCCCTAAGAGAGTGTAACTCGTAGTCTCTCTGTGCTGCTACGTGCAGTAACACCCGAAGAGTGGTCATCTTCGGGGTGGGCACGAAGGTATGAAAGAAGTCAACTCCCTCGCGCTGACTGAAACCTCTAGCAACGTAGCGCGCCTTGAAGACTGGAGGAGATCCTGGAGGCCACTTCACCCTGTAGATCCACATGCCATCGACTACGTTCGTCCCAGGGGGAGGAACCTCATCGACGTAGGTGCCTGTGGATCTGTAGGAGGCCATCTCTGCGTCCATGGCAGCTCTCCACTGAGAGGCCCAAGGCCCTGACACTGCCTCAGCATAAGTGCGAGGAGTCGGAATGTCAAGGGCGTCGGGGTCACCCTCAGGGGTGAGGAGCATGGCACAGAGATGAGGGGAAGCGGCTGCCAGGAACTCTAGCTCAAACTGCCTGTCCTCTAGGACGTCACAGCCAAGGGCAGACACACCCCCGACGGCCAGAGGACTGGTAGGAGGAGCAGCCACAAGAGTGGTGGCGTAGTCAAGGCGGCGAGTAGAGGCAAACTCAGTGACCGCGGCAGTAAGAGCGGAGACAGAGGACAAAGAGGCACGAGGGTGGGTAACAAGAGAGGCGAGAACACGAGAGAGAACAGGACGGTACGTGCGGTAGTAGTCAGTGACAGGGGTAGAGAGAGAAGCTGTGAGGGCCGACTCAGGAGGAGAAGGAAGCACAGGAGGAGCCGAACGAGACGGACTAGAACGTAACAAGACAGTACGAAGGTCAGTGAGAGGGACAGGGGACGAGGGACGAGCACGAGGAGAGCGACGAGTAGCCCAAGTACGAGACGGAGGAGGAGACGACAAAGGCGGAGAACTGGGGAAAACAGCGGGGGAGGAGTCAGGAGGAGGAAACGTGGGACCGTAGACAGGAGGAGAGGCGGAGGAGGGAGGAGAAGGAGAGGGGAGACCAAGGGTCCGAAGACCCGAGACAGGAGGAGGAAGTGGCTGCTGCTGCTGCTGCTGCTGCTGCTGCTGCGGCTGGTGCTGCTGCTGCTGCGGCTGCGGCTGCTGCTGGGACTGCTGCTCCTGCGGCTCCAGCTGCTGCTGCTGCTGCTGCTGCTCCTGCGGCTCCAGCTGCTGCTGCTGCTCCTCCAGCCGCTGTAACTCCCTCTCCTCTCTCTCCAACGCCAGCTGCTCCTCACGTGCATGGCGAACACGAGCCTGGTGCCTAGTCGGGTAGGGGTGGGGGGGCGGAGTAGTGTCCGAAGCAGTGGCAGCTCCAGAGTCCACCCCCGAAGGACCAGGCGCACCACCCCCAGAGGCAGCACTAACACCAGCTCCAGACCCAGGCTCACCAGAACCCGAAGGAGGCGCACCCTCACCCCCAGACGGAGCATCCCTAGTGTCCACGCGACTAGCACCAGCTCCCGGAAGACAAGAGTCCTCTGCACCCACCGGCTCAGCTCCAACTCCAGCACCCCCAGAACCAGAAACCGGTACAGGAACAGGCTCGGCACCAACCTCTCGAGAGCTAGCACCTGCGGCACGCTGCGAGGAGGACTGTGGGGAGGGAGGCTGTACCGGAGGGGCTACCGAAGGAGGAGGGGTAGCCTGGGACACACCTGACGGGGCTGGACCAGGGGGTGGAGGCTGTACATGGGGAGCAGGAGGGGGAGCGGCAGTCAGGAAGAGGGGGGGAGGAGGAACCGGGAGACCCCGACTGGGGTGCCTGACGAAGTACGGGGTGGACTCCTCGAAACGGACGTCACGGGAGTCAAAGAACCGGTGGGAGGGAGGGTGGTAAAAGGTGAAGTCAGAGGAGTCCTCAGGGAAACCAAGGAAGACACAAGGAACGGCGCGAGGCGAGAGCTTGTCCGCAGAGGTGTCGCGGACAAGAGCCAAGCAACCCCAGACACGAAACCTCGACGCAACACCAGGGGACCCGGTCCAAAGACTGGTCGGCGAAGCCTCTGGCCGAGAGACGCGTGGCCAGAGGTTCAGCTGGTGCGCGGCGTACCGAACCGCGTAAGGCCACAGAAAATGGGGGGCACGGGCGTGAGTCAGGGAGGTGCGGGCGATCTCCATGACCAAGCCTATGCGGCGCTCAGCAACCCCATTCTGCTGTGGGGACTCTGGAAGCGTCCAGGACTGACGAATGCCCTGCTCGCGACAGAATCCAGCGAGAATGCCGGAGCGAAACTCACCCCCGCGGTCGGAGTGAAGACAGCTGACACGACGACCACGAGTGTCCGCGGTGGTGAGCAACCACCTGATCAGCGTAGAAGTCACCTCAGACTTCTTCGCCAGGGGGAACACCGTGGTGTAGCGGGAGTAGTCGTCAACGACCACCAGAAAGAAACGCTCACGCTCAGGGCCAAGGCGAGAGGCGGGGCCCCAGACGTCCAGGTGAAGCGTCTCAAACGGCTCGGTGGCCGGACGAAGGGAGGAGGAGTGAGGGGTGGCGCGCAGCCGACCCTCGACGCAAGGACCGCACGGTGGTGCAAGGGACGGCGGCAGCGACGGCAAGACACGCGGGAGACCTAAGACCAGACGCTGACTAGACATAGCGCGCAGACGTGGAAGAGAAGGGTGTCCCATCCGGTGGTGCCACAGAACGGTGGGGTGGGCAAGCGACCGGCAGGAGCAAGACGCAGCGACTGGACTGGACGCGACTACCTGAGGGGACGTAACCACCTGGTGAGACGCAGGGAGGAGACTAGGGGGAGGGACAGGAACTGGGAGTAGGGGCTGCTGCGACGGCGGCTGCTGCGGCTGCTGCTGCTGCTGCTGCGGCGGCGGCGACTGCTGCGGCTGCTGCTGCTGCTGCTGCTGCTGCGACCGCTGCCGTGGATGCGGGCCAGTGTGAAGAGTGTAGAGACCGGAGCCCGGCTCAGCAGTAAAGGTGGCCAGAGGCTGGTAAGAGTCCCCGTCAACACACACCGCAGTCTCCCCAGAAGGCTCAAACCACACACCCACGTGCTGACTCACGAGGGGTCGCACGCCCACCAAGTTCCGGGAGAACGAGGGGACATGAAACCCAGTGAGAGACCCGGAGGGAGCAGCAGGACACGGCAAAGTGGTAGTGTGACGCGCAGTGACTGGTCCCGAGGTGGGATCAGCCAGCGCCACAGAGACAGGCGCAGGAAGTGGCGTAAGTGTCGTGCTGTCACGAAAGAAGCAGTGCGAGGCTCCAGAGTCCAGCGTGAAAGACAGTGAAGCGTCCTCCGAGGTAGCCGCTGGACTAGTGTCTACACAAGAACCTACACTAGCAACAGGCAACTGAGCAAGGCTAGCACCTAAGCTAACAACACCAGAGTAAACAGAGTCAGAAACACTAGAGTCAACAACAGCATACATAGCATGAGGAGTTCCAATCAGATCAGCTAACTGCTCGGCAGACATGTCCCACAGAGTGGAGCCGTAACGCTGAACAAGGGGAAACCAGTCAGGGGCAGGACCGCCAACCCCGTAAACCAAACGAACCGTGTCAGTGAGCTGAGCAAAACACTGACCAGGGGGGTGAAGGCGGCCACAAGGGTGGCCCCGGCGAGCACCTGTCAGAACCTGATAGGCGCAGGGAGGGTAAACAGCACCACGCTGCGGCTGACGCGGCCCCGACCCCGAAGCCAGCTGCGGCCGCTGCTGCTGCGGAGGCTGCTGGGAGGAGAGGGGCTGCTGCTGCTGAAGCTGCTGCTGACGCTGGGCCCGGTACCACGCCGCTGCTCCACCCACCGGGGCCGGCAGTACAGGGGGCGACTGACGAACGCGGGCGTCGCCACCACCAGCAGTCGCAGTGGAGTCACCGGTCGCTGCACGAGACGTCTCTCCAGGCCCTGCACTCCCACCACCGCCAGTCGCAACGCCACCTCCACTACCTCCGCCTCCACCACCATCGCCGCCAGCACCGCCCCTCTTGCCACCCCTACCGCGGGACCGCGACGAAGTCGTAACAGTAGCTGCAGTCGCGTCAGTAGTGGCAGTGGCGAGAGAGGCAGTAAAGGTGGGCAACTGCGGGACCGTGCACCCGTGGAAGAGTGGGGGGGGCACAGCACCAGAGGCAGCGGCTACGGAGCGGAGGTTGCTCTCGATGTCCTTGAGCGCAGACTCAAGGACCTCAATAGTGAGCTCACTAGGGTGCTTCAGGAGAAGCGCGTCACGAACGGAGGCAAGGCGGTCAGGGAGGCTAGTGGCGATGAAATAGATAGTAATCGCCATGGGAGGAGGAAGCAGTGCAAGCTGTGCCTCAGTGCAAGCAGCGCGGTAACTAGAGTCGAGCGAGCGGAGGTGAGCAATCAAGTCAGCAGAGCGCTCAAACGAGGCGAGATCAGGGAACAGAAACGGGAGGAAAAGGCGGTCAAGAGAGACCGCGGCAGGAGTGGAGTAGCGGGCCTTAATCGCAGTCAGGTACTCAGCAGCAGTGCGAACCTGAGTAAAGTGGACCTCCTCAGACTCAGGGAGGAGGGTGCTGAGCGCGATGCAGGCCGCAGCGTCACGCGACGTCCAAGCTATCTGATCAGCGCGCTGACTAGTGAAGCGAGCTCTAGCGGCGTCGTCAGGGGCAGGGCCTAAAGGCGTAGGGTCGGGGGGCGCAGGGAGGGCACCAGTAGCGTGCGCCCAGAGGGTCTCGCCTGACTGGACCTGACTCTCTAACTGACGGCGAGCGCGCATAAGCCAGAGTGAAAAGTCAAGGGGTCTACCGTCAGCGTCGAAACGAAGAACACGCGGAGTCGCCATAGTGAAAAAAACTGACAGGAAAGCGGAGGCCGGAAACCCTAAACGAGGTAGCGTGGCGAAACTCGGTGGAGTGGCGGCCAGCGCGGCACGCAAGCACGCAGGGAGAAAGGGAGGCAGGGGCGCAGCGAGCGAGCGGGTAAAGGGACGCGCAGGCGGGCGGATAGGCCTAGCACTACGCAACGGGGGAGCGTTAAGGGCAGCCGCGCGGGGGCTAAGGGCAGCCGCGCGGGCGCGGGGGCGGGCGTTAAGGCAGCCGCGCGCGACGCGCGCGGAGGCGCTCAGCCTCGGCGGGCGCAGCGGCGGCAGGCGCAGGCGGCGGGCGCAGCTACGGGCGACGGGAGCGGGCGCGGCAGCGACGTGCGCGGGGGCGGGCAGCGGCGGCGGGCGTCGCGGCGACGGGCGCAGGCTGCGGGCGCAGGCTGCGGGCGCGACGGCGGGCGACGGGACAAAGCGCTGCGGCGGCGCGCTTAGGGGGGGGGACGGGCGACGGGACAGGCGGGGAGAGCGCGACGCGACGGGGGGCAGGAGAACGCGCGAATCGACGGGCAGCAGGGGGGGAAAACGCGACTTGACGGGCAGTGGGGGGGAAACGCGACTCGACGGGCAGCGGGGGGAAAAACGCGACTCGACGGGCAGCGGGGGGGGGGGGGGGGGGGGGGGGGGGGGAACGCGACGGGCAGCAGGGGGGAGGAAGATCGCTACGCTACGCGAGTAGGGGATCGGCGGAACGGGCGGTAACGAAGGAACGGGACGAGAGCGGGCCGGCGCTAGGCTCGGGCAAGGCGTGCGCAAGTAGTACGAGAGAGGGAGACAGGCTCGGGCGATACGAACGAGGTCGGGAGGAGCGGGATCCCACAGGATCCTAACCTAGGTGATACCATGTTAGAATCACAAGTGTTGTTTCATTGATGGTGGTTGGGGTACAAGTAGCAAACCCTAACATACGTACCCCCTAAGACAAACCTCACTATAGGCTACCAACATTTGACAGCCTCGGAGGCCACGAAGTCCAGACGTGCCTGACCGCGTCTCTGCAACTCTTGAATGAGGTAGTACCTGACGTCGATGTGCTTCACTCTGCTCTCCAGTCGAGGCTCACGACACAGGAGAATCATCGCCTTGTTGTCAGCAAACAAGGTCGGTGCAGAGCTCAGCCGCTCACCAAGGTCAGTGAGCAAGAAGGTCAACCAGCGTAGCTCCTGTGCAGCAAGGGCTCCAGCGTAGATCTCGGCCTCTGCGGTAGAAGTCGCAACAGAGGAGGACCGAGTAGACCTCCACGAAACAGCTCCAGAGCCCAGGCTGAAACAGTAACCCTGCGTAGACCTCTGAGTCTCAACGTCGTCGGCGTACGAAGAGTCGCAGTGACCGGTCAGCACAACTGGCTGTGTCCCTCCAAGTACAAGCCCCATGTCTGACGTCGTGGCCAGGTACTTCGCCACCCTCTTAGCCGCCGTCCAGTGAACAGGACGGTGTCTCCCAGTCGCAACAAAGCGAGAAAGGATGCTGAGAGGGAAGGCGGGGTCCGAGCGAGTGCAGGTCATCAAGTACATGAGGCAGCCCACAAGCTCTGCGTAGGGACCACTGGGCTCGAACGGCTCGTCAGGAAAAGGCCCAGTGAGTCTGTGGTCTACAGCAAGAGGGGTGGGTGCAGGAGTGGAGTGCTGAAGCCCGAACCGCTGAAGGACCTGCTGCACCATGTGTGACTGAGTCAGAGTGATGGTGCGAGCGGCTCTGTCCCTGGAGATCTGCAGGCCAAGGTAGCGGCGCAGTTCCCCAAGGTCAGTGCAGGTGTGTCTCTTCCGCAGTACGGACTTCACCTCCGCCAGTGCAACTGTGTCGGCTGTGGCAAAAACCAAGTCGTCAACGTAGACCAGAACGAAGAAAGGTGTGCGCCCACGACGAACAAACAGCGACGGGTCGGCGGAAGACGGCTCAAACCCGAGGTCGGACAGAGTAGAGCGGAGAGTGTCGTGCCACTCACGGGGTGCCTGGCGGAGACCGTAGACCGGTTGTCTGAGGCTCCACTGGGTCCCTGGCGGCAAGGTGCCAGTGAAGCCCGGAGGACGACGCAGCCAGATCTCCTCGTGTAGGCTGCCCTGCAGGAAGGCGGTGGAGAAGTCGAGGGAGTGTAGCTCGTAGTCCCTCTGTGCCGCTACGTGAAGTAACACCCGAAGAGTGGTCATCTTCGGGGTGGGCGCGAAGGTCTGAAAGAAGTCAACCCCCTCGCGCTGACTGAACCCTCTAGCCACGTAGCGTGCCTTGAAGACTGGGGGAGATCCCGGCGGCCGCTTCACCTTGAAGATCCACATGCCGTCAACTATGTTCGCCCGGGGGGGGGGGGGGAGGACCTCGTGCCTGTGGACCTGTAGGAGGCCATCTCTGCGTCCATGGCAGCTCTCCACTGAGAGGCCCAAGGCCTTGACACTGCCTCAGCGTAAGTGCGAGAAGTAGGTATGTCAGGAGTGTCGGGGTCTACCTTAGGAGCGAGGAGCATGGCACAGAGATGAGGCGAAGCAGCTGCCAGAAACTCTAGCTCAAACTGTCTGTCCTCTAGGACGTCACAGCCAAGGGCAGACTCACCCCCAGCGGATAGAGGACGGACAGGAGGAGCAGCCACAATACGAATGTCGTAGTCAAGGCGACGCGTAGCAGTAAAGTCAGTGACAGCGGCAGTGAGGACCGCGACAGAGGAAGGAGAGGCAAGAAGGTCTGTAACAAGAGAGGCGAGAACACGAGAGAGAGTGGGGCGGTATGTGCGGTAGTAGTCAGAGACCGTAGTGGACAGGGAGGCAGTGAGGGGTGACTCAGGAGGACGAGGAAGAACAGACGGAGGAGAACGAGGAGGACTAGGACGAAACAACACGGTACG
This sequence comes from Closterium sp. Yama58-4, assembly GCA_947470075.1. Lineage (NCBI taxonomy): Eukaryota > Viridiplantae > Streptophyta > Zygnematophyceae > Desmidiales > Closteriaceae > Closterium > Closterium sp. Yama58-4. Next base: position 293,141 of record CANIUD010000365.1, on the reverse strand, counting down.
GAGGTCAGTGACAGGTGACGAGGGACGAGCACGAGGAGGACGAGAGGCCCAAGTGTGGGCGAGAGGAGAGAAAGACAGAGTAGACTGAGAACGAGGGAACACAGCCGGAGCGGAGTCCGGAGGAGGAAACGTAGGACCGAACACAGGAGGAGAAGAGGGGAAACCAAGGGCCCGAAGGCCAGAAGCAGGGGCCGGAGGCTGCTCCAGCTGCTGCGGCTGCTGTTGCTGCTGCTGCTGCTACTGGTGCTCTTGCTGCAACTCCAACCTCTCACGCTCCACCCGCTGCTGAACCTCCAACCTCTCATGCTCCAAACGCTGCTGCTCCTCACGCTCAAGACGAAGAAGGGCCTGGTAACGAGTCGGGTAGGGGTGAGGAGGAGGAGTGGTGTCAGGAGACGACGAAGAAGAAGAACCGGCTCCGCCCTCGATAGTACCCCCAGAGCGAATACCCCCTGCAGCAGCACGACCAGCACCTGTAGGAGGTGTACCCGCACCCCCAGTCGTGGTGCCTCCAGTGGCACCAGCACCAGCCCCAGACTCTCCAGCTCCAGAAACACCACCAGCTCCAGCACCACCACCAGCTCCAGCACCCTCGGAACGGGCAGCTGCGGCAGGTGCACGCTCAGCGCCAACGCCAACACCCCCAGAACGGGCGGCTCCTGTAGGTGCACGAACGCCAGCACCCCCAGAGCGAGCACCGCCAGAGCCCTCACCTCGAGCACCAACACCCTCAGAGTCCGCAGTGGCCGGTAAAGGAAGCGCTGACGGCTGCTGCGGAGGCTGTGAGGACGACTGTGGGGAAGGAGGAGAGACCTGGAGGGGTACCAGGGGGGGGGGAGTAGCGTGGGACACACCAGACGGAGCGGGAACAGAGGGGGGGGGGGGGGGGGGGTACCGGAGGAGCAGGGGCGGGAGGAGGAGGAGCTGGAGCCAGGAAGAGGGGAGGGGGGGGACCGGGAGACCTCGACAGGGGTACCAGACGTAGTAGGAGACGGACTCATCGAAATGGACGTCACGAGAGTCAAAGAACCGGTGGGAGGGAGGGTGGTAAAAGGTGAAGTCAGATGAGTCATCGGGGAAACCAACAAAGACACAGGGGACGGCGCGAGGTGAGATCTTGTCCGCAGAGGTGTCGCGGACAAGAGCCAAGCAGCCCCAGACACTAAACCTCGACGCAACACCAGGGGACCCTGTCCAAAGACTGGTCGGTGAAGCCCCTGGCCGAGAGACGCGAGGCCAGAGGTTCAACTGGTGAGCGGCGTACCGAGCCGCGTAGGGCCACATAAAATGTTGCGCGCGGGCGTGGATCATGGAGGTGCGGGCAATCTCCATGACCAGGCCTAGGCGGCGCTCAGCAACCCCATTCTGCTGTGGAGAGTCTGGAAGAGTCCAGGACTGGGTGATGCCCTGCTCAGCACAGAATCTGGCGAGAATGCCGGAGCGAAACTCACCCCCACGGTCGGAGTGGAGACAACTGACACGACGACGGCGAGTACTCTCGGTGGCGAGCAGCCACCGGATCAGCGTAGAAGTCACGTCGGACTTCTTCGCCAAAGGGAACACAATGGTGTACCGAGAGTAATTGTCAACGACCACCAGAAAGAAATCCGCCCAGGGTCAAGGCGGGGAGCGGGGCCCCAGACGTCTAAGTGGAGTGTCTCGAAGGGCTCGGTGGCCGGACGAAGGGAGGAGGAGTGAGGGGTGGCGCGCAGCCGACCCTGGACACAAGGACCGCACGGAGGAGCTGGGGTCGGCGAGAGCGGCGGAAGGACTCGGGGGAGGCCTAAGACAAGACGCTGACTGGACATAGCGCGGAGACGAGGGAGGGACGGGTGACCAAGGCGGTGGTGCCAGAGGAGGGAGGGGTGGGCAAGTGCCTGACACGAGCACGACGCAGCAACTAGACCGGACACAGCAACCTGACTGGACTCGGCTACCTGGTGGGACGGTGGACCCTAACGGGTGCCGGTGTGAAGGTGTACAGACCGGAGCGCGGATCCTGGCGAAAAGTGGCCAAGGGGGCGTACGTGTCACCGTCCACACAGACCGCGGTGTCACCAGAAGGCTCAACCCAGACCCCGACGTGCTGTCTCGCCAGGGGGCCCACACCAACCAGGTTCCTAGAGAACGTAGGAACGTGGAGGCCAGTCAGGGAACCGGAAGGGGCAGCTGGGCACGGGAGTGTAGTGGCGTGAGTCGCAATGACCGGCCCTGAAGAGGGATCGGCCAGTGCTATGGAGACTGGCGCCGGTAGTGGAGAGAGAGTCGTGCGGTCGCGAAAGAAGCACTGCGTCGCTCCTGAGTCCAGTGTGAAGGAGAGAGACGCGTCCGCCGAGGGAGTACCTGTACTAGTAGCTAAACAAGATCCTACACTAGCACCTACTCTAGCAATAGGCAAAGATCCTATGCTAGGTACAAGCAAGTACACAGATCCAAGAGCACTATAGTCAATATTAGCATACATGGCATAAGACCTAGCATCATCCATAGTCATATAAAAAACAGATACCACGAGCAAGGAGTGTCCCCCAGCGTGGCGGCGGGGGAGCGGAGGGGCCGTGGTGCAAGAGGTAGAGGTCGTCGAGACGACTGAAGCAGCGTGCAGCAGAGTGGTCAGGGCGGCCACAGTACGAGTCCCTACGTGGACCCGTAAGGATCCAGTACTCACAGGGACCAACGTCGCGACCGGCCGAGCGAGGTCCCCGACTGGAGGGGGCGCCACTGCGCCCAGTGCTCGAGGGACCCGCAGGCCTCTACTACTGCGGAGGGCCCCACTGCTGAGGCTGCTGCTGTGGCGGGCGCTGCTGCTGGCCCTGTCGCTGCTGCTGCTATCCCTGCCGCTGCTGCTGTTCAAGCGGTGGCAGCTGCTGACAAGCCGGCTGCTGCTGCTGTTGGAACCCCTCACCGCCAGTGAAAACCCCACCGTCGAGAGGAGGGCCGTCCCGAGCCACCCCCACCACCACTCCCACCACCTGCTCCACCGCCACCGCCACTACCCGCACCACCTCCAGTACCCCCGCCGCCCTTCCCGCCCTTCTTGCTGGCCTTGCCACGTTTCTGTCCGCCAGAGACAGAAACAGCCGCCGTCTCCTCAGAGGCAGAAGACGTGGGGGTGGCAAGTGAGGCAGTGAAGGTGGGAAGCTGTGGTACCGCACACCCCTCAAAAAGACGAGGAGGAGGCGCGGAAGAGGCAGAGGCAACAGTGAGGAGGTTGCTGTCGAACTTCGAGAGCGCAGTCTCAAGAAGATCGATAGTAAGCTCAGTGGGGTGCTTTACAAGAAGTGCGTCGCGGGCTGTGGCTAGGCGGTCAGGGAGGCGAGTGACTAGCCAGTGAATAGTGAGCCACATAGGGGGCGGGGCAAGGGCAAGCTGGTCCTCTATACAAGCAGCGCGAAAGCGAGTGTTAAGGGAGCGAAGGTGGGTAACGAGGTCAGAGACAGTCTCAAAGGAGGCGAGGTCAGGGTAGATAAAGGGTACGAGGAGGCGACTGAGTGAAGCAGAGGAGGGAGTGGAGTAGCGAGCAACAATAGCCTTATACAGATCTGCAGCAGACTCGACCTGAGTGAAGTGGACGGCCTCAGTCGGCGGGAGAAGGTCGGTCAGGGCGAGGCAGGCAGCGGCGTCACGAGACTCCCACACGTCGCGAGCGAGGAACTGGCGCTGGTACTCGGCCTCCTGCTCAGGAGTAGGCGGTGGGGTAGTGGGCAACAGGTTACCGTATTTACCCGGGTAATAAACTCGGGGGTCTAATCCTACCCCGGGAAAAAAAGGGGGGTGGGTCTATTTAGTGGGTGTAAATGTAATAGACCCGGGGTATAATCTTATGTGCATTTAATACTTCGAAGTCATGTACAGAACTAGTGTTTTAGCACTAGAAGCGAGAGTTTCAATGTTGCATCACGAAACTTTTGACCACACCCTGACGCGAGGTACACGCGCAGTCAAATTCTGCAGTCCAGTCAAAATTTGCAGTCAATTTCGCTGTAGTAATTTGTCGCTTCCTACTCTCCCGCTAAGAGTCTGAAGCGTATACAGTGTGGGGGGTCTAATCCGGATTCGTTACAAAAATGGGGGTTTATTACGAAAGTGCATATAGCATTAGACCCACCCCCATTTAACAACCCGGGGGGCTATAATTTTGGAGGGTCCATTACCCGGGTAAATACGGTAGGCTGCTGAGGGGCAGCCTGAGTACCGGACGCGTGTGCGAACAGGTGCACGCCATCCTGCCGCTGGCTCTTAAGGTGGCGCTGCGCCTGCGTAAGCCACGTACTAAAGTCAATCGGTCTCCCCTCAGGGTCAAAGCGAAGTACTCGGAAGGTCGCCATAGGGGGCGAAAGCGAGAGAGCGCCGCTGCCAGCCGCAAGAGGGTGAGACAGTCAGTGGCGTGTGGGCAGGCGCGCAGGCGTGCAGGCGGGCAGGCGGCGCGGCATGCGGACAGGCGGGCGGCGCGGCGCGGCGCGCTGGCCTGCAGGCGCCGCGGTGCTCTCTCGGGCGGGCCGTCCGTGGTGCGGTGGCATGGCGCGCTGGTGTGCGCCCCGGCGTGCGCGCTGGCGTAATGCGCTGGCGGGCGCGCTGTCGGGGAGCGCTGGCGTGCGCGCTGGCGGGGCGCGCTGGCGTGCGCGCTGGCGTGCGCGCTGGCGTGCGCGCTGGCGGGGCGCGCTGGCGTGGGCGCTGGCGGGCCTGCTGGCTAGGGAGCTGGCGGGCCTGCTGGCTAGGACGCTGGCGGGCCTGCTGGCTAGTAGGGGGGGGGGGGGGGGGGGGGGGGGGGGCACGCCAAGGCTAGAGACGGCCTAAATCTAGGAACGGCAGAGACTAGGTGTGGCCTAGGAACGGCGAACATACTTCAGATACCATCCCAGTAACTGAAAACAGCGGAATGAGTTGGATTGATTGGGTTGGGGTACAAATACCTAACCCTAACAATTTGTACCCCATATAGCATAACCCACTAGAAGCTATAACATTTGACACCCAGCCACTAGACCACTGGAATAAAGGGCTTGTTTGTGTAGCGGGTCCGTGCGCCCATAACCCCCAAGGCGAACGCGCCTGTAACCCCCCAGGATCAATCGCGGATCTCATAGTGCAGATTTGGTGACACCATCCCACACCGGGAGGTCGAGGACTGAGCACAGCGGCAACGGCCTATATGTGCATACACCTGGATTCGAACCCGAGACCGCTCTGATACCATGTCAGAATCTCAGCCACTATACCACTGGGATAAAACTGTCTTGTTTGTGTATCGGGTCCGTGCGCCCATAACCCTCCGGGGCGAACGCGCCTATAACCCCTCTAGGATCAATCGAGAATCTCACGGTGCAAAACTACTAACAAGATTCCACCGTTCCGTAAGTGAACATGTGGAAGAATCATGGACACATCCGGGAACTCGATGAAATCGGCCGAAAGTTGGGGATGCATGCTAAGCACTAAGTCCACCCAAAAAGGTGGATATAAAGTTTCCTTACACAAGCTCTAAACCCTAAACCCTGCTGCCGCGACCACTGGTGATGCTCTAGCTCGAGCCTCTCCTGCTCCAACCTCTCCTACTCCTCGCGCTCCAGCTGACTGGAAACGCATCGGGTATCGGTGGGGAGGCGGGAGTAGGCGCCGCACGAGTAGCGCCTCCAGCTCCAGCCCTGTGAGAGTACGACGGCTTTGCTATGATTTACTAGCTTGATTATGCTCTATCATGCATTATCTAGCTTAGCTTTGCTTTATTTTGCTTGCTTTTGCTAGATTTCCTAGGTTCGTTGCTTTTACTATATTTATTATAGTTATAGGCACCGAACTAGGTTGAGTGCACCGAATTCTAGGCTTTTCGGTTGCCACCGAATTGCCTTCTACCGAATTCGGGAAGGACCCGTTCGGGACGCTTCGCGACCCGCGGAACCTTCTAGTAACACCAGGGTTACTGCCTTTGTGTCGAGCCTATATTTAGCTTCCACTTGTACCCAGGTGCATCATTCAATAGTTCAATCTTTCCTGAACCAGATCCTCACACTTGGTAATCAGAGCCTGTTTACACTCGAGTTCTTCTTCCGCTTAGTTCCGGCCTTTAAAAACCGCGGGGGCGACGACGAAAGCGCCGATACGGGTATGTAAAACCAGTTCCGCGCGATTTTTTCTAAGTCCCCCTCGATTCGGTTTTGAACCCCCCTCAGATTTAATGGTAAAAAGGTTGGAATTTCGACCGTCAGATCGAATTCAATCTCAACGGCCCAGAGAATTTCGACCAAAAACGTTGGAATTGAGACCGTCGGATTGATTTTTCTTCAACAACCGAGATCGGACGCGAATTTCGCCTAGGGGGGATTTGTGCAACGTACAGAATTCGAGCTCGTCGATTCTACAGTCGATTCGACTCGCAGTAAATTGACCAGCACCCATAATTCAATTATTTTTGTCGCGCTTCTTTTTCTAAATAGCCAAAAGGGAGGGAAATATAGAGTTCTTTATAAAAAAGAAAAATCGCGGAGTTACGTGCTGAGCATAAGCAGATATTTGCGGCGCTCCCACGACTCGAAAAACTCCTTGCGAACCAATCGGTAGCCGCAGCAGCAGCAGAAGCGACGACGGCGACACCGATAATTGTACCTGCGACAACGGCAGCAGCTACATTTAATCTCGAAGCAGTAAAGCCGAGGCGACCAGACGCGTTCGATCCTAGAGCGAAAGGGAGCGACGTCCGTCGATTTGTAGCTGTACTAGAAAATTTCTTCGAAGCCGTTGGATGCACGACCCTCAACCAAGACGCATTGCGCATATGACTCGCAGCAACACTGTTACGAGGCCCGGGTCTAGAGTGGATTAGCAACAGAATAGTCCAAGGCGAAGGGACGTGGGCGAAGTTTCGAGTAGCATTGATCAGACAGTTCGACGCGTTGAACAGTAGCTACTACGGAACACGACGCAACCAGCCAAATAGTGGCTTGGGGTGATTGGCACCACCCACGACTGCTGCCCCGATGGAGAACGACAAGGACGATGTGACGCAGTGGCTAGAAAAAAAAAATAAAACGTGCGAGTTTTGCGGCGCTACAGGACATCGTATCTTGGCGTGTTGGAAAATGAAGAAAAGCCGTGCGGAGCTGAGGGACAAGAACAGTGTGGCACCCCCGAAGCAGAAAACGGACAACGTGGCAACTTCGGAGAGGGCGAAAAAAGGAGAATACGGTGGCGCGAAATTAAAACGTCACGACCAGCCGGCTCCAGGAGAAATCGTCGAGACAAAAGGAGACTCCGCGAAACAAGACCCTGCACCGACCGGGAAACTCCAGCCGTACACCTCGACAAGTAAGAATTCGTTAAAGTTATCCTATAAAGATACTTTAACTAAGAATATTACTTCTCGTGGTTTTCAAGCCTTTATTAAGGGAGAGTCAGAAATTAAACCGGTACCGGGTAATATGGGGACCCTACTCCGGAGCACTGAAAGGTTCGAGCATTCCGATGAGTTAATATTCTCTCCCAGCAGCCCTGTTTAAAGGCTCCCAGCCGTTCCCCACAGGAGCCTACACAGCTGCAAAGGCTTAGGGGAAGGTTCCAGGCCCCAGAGAAGCTGAATCGGCCTCGGATAAATCCTTCTAACCCTACTAATTTGAAAACTGAGTCATCGGCTTCGAGCGCAGAACCAAGGGATGATACATTTGATCTACCTTATGATCCTGTAAGCAACACCATCTACAGCTACTCGGAGCGGCAGCAGCCACTAGTACTCGAGGTGATCTGCAACGGGCGACGCCTCCAGGCACTGGCAGACAGTGGTGCGTCCCACTCGGTGTGCGACCGCGGGACGTTGGAGAAAATTGGAGAGATATCGGAGGAGACCCAGTTTACAGCAACGATGGTGGACGGTACGAAGCTTCCCATCCACGACGAGTCAACACTGCAGCTGCAGATAGGGGCGTTGAGGTGGAAGCCGACGTTGTCGATCACGAACATCAAGGGATTATATTTCATCTTGGGGCGTGATTTTCTGAAGCGGTTCAACCCAGAGATAGACTGGGTTAATCGGAAGGCGTGTATCTACAACAACGGGAAACGTGTGGAGCTGCGAAGCTGGACGGATACAGGGGATGTTCCTGAAACGACACTGGCGCGGTTCGAACGGACGGTGAACGAAAGTAACACGGGTTACTTAGCACTGGTTATGGCAGCAGCAGAGGAGGAGAAGCCGAACTCGGAGCTACCTGCAGCAGTAAAGGAGGTGTTGGAGCAGTACAAAGACATCATGCCGGATGACCTGCCTGCAGGAGTACCTCCAGCGCGCACCCACGAGCACGAGATCGTGGAAGAACCAGGTGCAAAACCCGTCTCACGTGCACCATACCGACTGAGTCCGATCGAACTTACAGATATGAAAAAACAGATCGAGTATCTACTGGACAGACAACTGATCCGCCCATCCACCTCTCCCTACGGCGCACCGGTTCTCTTCACTCCAAAGCCAGACGGTAGTTTACGGATTCGACTACCGGGCACTGAACAAATAGACAGTCGATAACAAGTACCCCATACCGCGCATAGACGATCTTCTAGACCAACTGCGTGGTGCGACGGTGTTTTCGAAGCTGGACCTATGGTCGGGTTACTGGCAGATCAAGATGGCAGACAACTCGATCCACAAGACGGCGTTCCGTACCAGATATGGCTCCTACGAATACTTAGTGATGCCGTTCGGACTCTGCAACGCACCAGCGACGTTCCAGGCGGAGATGAATCATATCCTACGGCCCCTGCTGGACGAATGCGTGGTCTACTCCAAGACCATGAAGAAGCACGAGGAGGATCTGCGGAAAGTCTTCGAGATCCTGCGGGAGAACAAGTTATACTTGAAGCTGTCGAAAAGCGACTTCGCCCTGAAAAAGGTGCAGTTTCTCGGGCACATGGTGAGTGCGGAGGGCGTACACGTGGACCCGCGGAAGATCGAAGCCGTCAAGAAGTGGAAAGTTCCAGAGTACGTGAAGGAGTTGCAGCAGTTCCTAGGCTTCGCCAACTACTACAATAGGTTCACGCCGCAGTACGCTAAGATAGCAGCGCCACTGACCAACTAACTGAAAAAGGATACGCCCTATAAATGGGATACTCCTCAACAGCAAGCCATGGAGCAGCTACAGACAGCACTGACTACAGCGCCAGTACTCATCCTACCGGATCCAGACAGAGACTACATGGTGGAAGCAGACGCTAGTGACCAAGCAGTCGGAGCAGTACTGATGCAGGATCACGGACGCGGTTTGCAGCCCATCGCCTACACTTTACAGTTTACACTGACCACTGCAGCCTCAAATACCTGAGGTTGCAGCCGACACTCTCACGACGACAGGTGCGGTGGGTGGACTTCCTGGAAACCCACTTCCACTACGACATCGTCTACAAGCCCGGGCTCCACAACAAAGCTGACGCGTTGAGCCGCCCTGGTCATGTAGCAGGCATCCAGCTCGACGGGATGAACCCTCTGCTCAAGATTCTATTCCAACATGGGTACTCCGTGGACGCAGAGATCGCTACAGCAGAGAAACAGAAGCTGTTACAGTGGGAGAATGACTTAGCTGTAAGAAAGGGATCGGGAAAGATTTGGGTACCGAACTATGCCCCGCTCCGACAGATCTTACTGGAGGAGTTCCACGATGTGGCATACGCGGGACATTTCGGGAGCAACAAGACGTTAGCGGGAATAGCGAAGTATTACTACTGGCCCCGGATGGCAGCAGACGTGCAGCAGTTCGTCACCTCATGCGACACGTGCCAGCAGATGAAGAGTAGCAAGCAGAAAAAAGCAGGGTTACTTCAGCCTCTACCTGTACCGGAGCAGCCATGGCAAGTTGTCAGCCTAGACTTCATCACTGGGCTTCCTTCGACCTCACGAGGGCATGACGCTATACTCGTGGTGATCGACAAGTTCTCTAAGATGGGACACTTCATTCCGACCAACGCCACGGCTACAGCTAAAGCAACTGGTCACCTCTTCTTTGACCGCATCATCACCATCCACGGCATCCCCGCTACGCTCATCTCAGACAGAGACCCAAAATTCACTAGTAAGTTCTGGAGGGAACTCATGGGATTGTTGGGGACAAAGCTTGCAATGTCTTCAGCATACCACCCCCAGACTGACGGACAGACTGAGCGACTCAATCAGGTGGTTGAACAGTTACTACGCACAGCTTGCAAGGACGACATCAGCCACTGGGATCAACAGTTACCAACGCTTGAGTTCGCTTACAACAACGCATCGCATGTGGCCACTGGGAAATCTTCTTTCTTCCTGTGCTATGGACTTGTTCAGCTGCTGAAGCCCTACAAGGACCCCAACCAGCAGTTCACAGGACGACAGCTACCACCATTACCACCTGTTCTCGTACAGGATGAACCAGAGTACGAGGTGGAACGAGTTCTCGCTCATCGACGCAGACGCGGCAACACGCTCGAGTTCCTGATACGTTGGAAGGGATATGACCCATCGGAGGATAGTTGGGTTGCAGAAGCTGATATGGGCAACGCATGCCGTGCTCTCAAGGATTATCTTGTCAAGCAGGGTGTATCTCATGCCACCCAGCTTTGAGGGGGGGACGTGTGAGAGTACGACGGCTTTGCTATGTTTTGCTAGCTTGATTATGCTCTATCATGCATTATCTAGCTTAGCTTTGCTTTATTTTGCTTGCTTTTGCTAGATTTCCTAGGTTCGTTGCTTTTACTATATTATTATAGTTTTAGGCACCGAACTAGGTTGAGTGCACCGAATTCTAGGCTTTTCGGTTGCCACCGAATTGCCTTCTACCGAATTCGGGAAGGACCCGTTCGGGACGCTTCGCGACCCGCGGAACCTTCTAGTAACACCAGGGTTACTGCCTTTGTGTCGAGCCTATATATAGCCTCGCCTTGTACCCAGGTGCATCATTCAATAGTTCAATCTTTCCTGAACCAGATCCTCACAAGCCCCCTCAGAATTAGCACATCTAGTGCCAGTACTGATAACTCAGCACCCCCCAACCCAACACATTAAGAACAAGCATCCCTAGCGCTAGCACCGACAGTTCCAGCACCCCGTGCGTCAGCGCCTCCAACTCCATCACCCCCAAAAGTAGCACAACTAGTGCCAATAACTCTACCAACAAAAATGACGCCCTCAATGTGCATGCCTTTAGCACCAACGCTGTCGGAACCAGCACCTCCAGCGCCCGTTTCTCAAGCACCAACATCCCCAGTGTCTACTACAACATGTCGCTATCGTGTCGAAGGCTGCCGTGATGATTGTGGGGAAGAATACGATACCTGAAGGGATACCTAGGCAGAGGGGTAGCGTGAGACACACCTGACGGGACAGGGACTGGAGGGCGGGGAAGTATACCGGAGGAACAGGACCAAGAGGAGGAGTGGGAGCAAGGAAGAGGGGGGGGGGACCGGAAGACCTCAGTGGGGTAAGGAGACGTAGTAGGACACAGACTCCTCAAAGCGGATGTAACAGGAGTCAAGGAGCCGGGGGTGGGACGAGTGGTAAAACTCAAAGTCCGAGGAGTCTACTAGGAAGACACAGGGGAGGGAACGAGTTGAGAGCTTGTCCGCAGAGGTATCGCGGCAGCAAGGCAGCCCTGGATATGGATCTCCGACTCAACACCAAGGACCTAATCAATAGACTGGTCGGTGAAGGCTCTGGATGAGAGACGTGAGGCCAGAGTTTCAGCTAGTGGGCGGCGTAGCAAACAGCGTAGGGTCAGAAAATAGGGCGACAAGGTATGGATCATGGAGGTGCGGGCGATCTCCATGACCAAGCCTATGCGGCGCTCAGCAACCCCATTCTGCTATGGAGACTTTGGAAGCGTCCTAGACTGGGCGATGCCCTGCTCACGATAGAAATCGGCAAGCACGGCAGAGCGAAACTCACCCTAGCAAGGACACGACTAGCACGTGTAATGCTAGTGGCAAGCAACCACCAGATCAGGGTAAAAGTTACGTCAGACTTCTTCCGCAGGGGGAACACAGTAGTATAGCGGGAGAAAGTTGTCAACGACCACGAGAAACAAGCTCTCATTCCCAGGCCCAGGGCGAGGGGCAGGGCCCCAGACCTCCAGATGAAGAGTCTGGAAGGGTGCGGTGGGCGAAAGAAAGAGTGGCGGTTCTTGCCACTCCTCACACCTCCTCTAGGTCCTGAAGGGGTCCTATTACCAAGTTCCTGGAGAACGACGGGGTGTGGAGAACAGTGAGGACAGCAGAGGGGTCCGCCGGGCATGGGAGGGTGGTAGAGCTATGGGCCACTGTTAGACCTGAAGTAGGATCAGCCAAGGCGACCGGAACCGGAGTACGTAGCGTTGTGACCGTCGTGTGATCACGGAAAAAACACTAAGATGCAACAGAGTCTAGTGTAAAGGAGAGTGACGCAACAGCCGCAAATACACCTGGCTAGTAACCACACAAGCACCTAGACTGGAACCATAATCACCTACACTAGCAACGGGCAAGGATCCTCGACTACGAATACGCGAGCAAACAGATTCAACATAACTATAGTCAACATCAACATGCATCACAAAATCATATCGCAAAGCCTCAAGCAACTCTACTGCGGACATATGAAACAACGCCATTCCAACGTAGCGAGCCAACGGGTCCTAGCCTGGAGTGGGGTCAAAGTCGTACTGCAACGAGATTGTCTGTGAGTTGTGCAAAGCACTGACCTGGAGGGTGAAGACAGTCACAGGGGCGACCCTGACGAGTGCCAGTCTGCTCAACGTACGGACAGGAAATGGCAGTGACACTATGCGACACGCAGCTGAGTGGCCCACCGCAACAACCAATGCTCCTAAGTACTCATTGCTGAGACTCCTGCTGTACTTGCCGCTGAACTTGTTACTGCGGCTATCCCTGCTGATGCTGTGGTCCCTGGTATGTCTGTTGCTTCTGGGGCTAGTGCCGCTACAGTGACTGCTACTGGTGCTGTGAGTGTTGCTGCTGATGTGCTATGTACCAACCAATAGGTCCAGCACCTTCACTCGTCAAGCCCGCAGGCCTAGTACCACCTCCAGCACCGCCTTCACTAGACGCACTAGTATTGCTACTATCTCTGCCACCCCTTCCACCACCACTGATGCCACCACCCGGTCCCCCTTTCTTACCTCCCCTGCCTCGAGCTCGCACACTAGCGACGAACAAAATTGCGGACTCGTCAGAAGCAGGAGATGTAGTCAAGGCAAGAGAAGTAGTGAAAGTGGGGAGCTGTAGGATAGTACACCCCTGAAAGAGCTAGGGAACTAAGATGCCAGGAACAGATGCAACAGAGCGGATGCTACTCTCGATGTCCTTGAGAGGAGTCTCAATTACGTCGATAGTGCGCTCACAAGGGTGCTTCTGAAAAAGTACATCGTGCACAGGTGCTAGATGGTCAGGGAGGCTATGAAGTGGATAGTGATGTGCATGGGCGCGGGAGAGAGGGGGGGGGGAGGGGGGGCTGCAAGCTTAGCCTCGGTACAAGTAGTAAGGTAGCTAGCGTCAAGCGAGCAGGTGGGTAACAGGGTCAGCAGTACTGTCAAATGCTTCTAGGTCAGAGAATAGAAATGGCATGAAGAGACGACCAAGCTAGGCGGAGGATGGAGTGAAGTAACGGGCCTCAATCGTAGCAAGACAATCATTGGCAGATCGAACCCGGCTTAAGTGGCCCTTCTAAGTCTCGGGGAGAATGCTGCCGAAGGCGATACAAGCTCCAGTATCACGAGACTACCACATCGGTAGGGCTATATGGGCCTGAGCAAAGTGCTCCTAGTCTGTAGTAGTAGTTGTAGGAGCCAGGTCAGGAGGGAGCTTAGGCGAAGGCAGGTCACCAGAAGCGTGCGCCCAAAGAATGTCACCATTTTGGTGCTGACTTTGTAGGTATAGCTCCATGTGGTGGAGCTAGGTGGAGAATTTGAGTGCCCTATCCTTCGTATCAAAACGTAAACCTCCAGGGGTCTCCAAGGCGAGGGAAAGGGCTAGGAATGAATGGCTTGGAATGGTCGGAGTTCGAAAGACGAAGTCAAGAAGACTAGTCTAGGAACGACAGTTACTAGAAGATACTAACCCTAAGCTGCCATAGGAAACTTGAACGCGGCTGCTGCTAGGAACGCCTGCATAAGGAGGCGTGGTGAGAGGGCAGAAACGGGTGAGAGGGAGGTTGCAGCTGCTGGTGCGGTAGGTGGTGCACATGCGGCACCGCATCAGCACCCACAACGAGCTGACCACGCTGCTGCAGCTCTCGTGCAAGAAAGTAATGAAGATCAATGCGCTTCTTTCTATGCTCCAATCTGTGCTCTCGACACAAGGCAACTACGGCCCTGTTGTCGACGTACAGAGGTGGAGGAGAACGAGGTCGCTCACCCAAGTCAGTGAACAAGTAGGTCAGGCAGCGTAACTCTTGTGCAGCCATAGCCCCAGCTGAAATTAAGTACAGAAGACGAGCGGGTGGACCTCCAGGAGACAGCACGAATTTAAGGGATCAAAATAGCAAGGGAAACACCGTGCTGTAGCGCAAGTAGTCGTCGATGACCAGTAGGAAGTAGCGCTTCCGGCCTAGCCCAGAGATGAGGGCACGGCCCCACACGTCCATGTGCAGTCTCGGCAGAGGAGTAGTGGTCGTAGGGAACAAGGAGGAGTGAAGACCAGCGCACTGCCGCCCCTCGACACGGGGAGTGCACGGTGGCGCAAGCATCGGAGGGAGCGAGGGCAGGGACCTCGGGAGGCCTGAGACAAGTAGACGAGAGTGAATGCGACACAGACTCTGCAGGGAGGGGTAACCAAGGCGGCGGTGCCAGAAGAGGGACGGGTGCATGAGTAACCGGCATGAGCAAAACGCAGCTACCTGACTAGACGAAGCCAACTGTGCAGACTTTATGTGCTGTGTGTACAGGCCAGACCCAGGCCTCCGAGTGAACGTGGCGAGGCGGTCGCCATCGCCGAGTCCTTACAGATTGCCAGAAGCTCGCCCGTAAGAGTGGTGGTAGAGACCAAACGATCCTGGAGGGCAGAGTTAATTACCAAGGGGACCAGAAGGGACTGCTGGACACGGGAGAACAATAGAGTTACTTGCAACGGCTTGGCCAGAGGAGGGGTCATCATGAGTGACAGGGATATGTATGGTGAGTGGTGTGACTGTAGTGTAGTCGCGAAGAAGCAGCGTGACGTGCCCGAGTCCAGCGTTAAGGTGTGCAAAGCCTCCGCTGTAACTGCGCATGTGCTGGCAGACTCACAAGCACCTAGACTAGCAGCTGCGCTAGGTACACATTAATCGTAGTCACCCTCAGCACTAACACCTGGAGAATACACAGCAAACATGCCGGCATAGATCTGGTCACAATCAAGAACAAACACATCAATCTTCTACTTGAGCAATCCTGACCAGTCAGGAGTCTTGGTCTGCTCACCAAACTCCGCTCAAAAGACATCATGAAGGTGGTAGAAGCAGTAAGCCTGTGTGTGTCCCTGCCTGCCACAAAACTTCCCTACGGCCTGCCCGTGCAGCGGCGGTACTGGCAGCAACCAGCGCCTCTAGAGCCACCTCGCTTGACAATCCACTCACGAAGCTGCTACGGCGAGAGAGTCTCCTGGTGACGCTACTGCTGATGTTGCCCACCCCCACCATCTCCATCAGACGCAGCTCCACGGGCAGCCGAACCTGAGCCTCCATCCCCGACCACCACCCGTGCCCCCTCCACCACAAACCACCACCCCCACTGCCCCCACCACCCCCGCCACCTCCACCGCCACCACCACTTCCACCACCCCCACCACCACCACCGCCACCACCCCCGCCACCACCACCCCCGTCGCCACCACCCCCACCGCCCCACCCTTCTTACGCCCACCCCTGCCGCTGCGCCTCCCACTAGGAATAGATGCAGCACCGACCTCCTCAGCCCTAAGGAAGTCAACAGCAGCAACAGAGGCAACATCAGACGCTAGGAGGGAGGGGGAGCACCTCTTGAAAACGTAGGGTAGGGGAGTGCCACGGGAGGCAGCTGCAGCGTGGGCACTGGTCTCAGCCTCGTGAAGACGGCGAGTGGTGAGGAAGTAGAGAGTGAGATCTATAGGAGGCTGGTTCGTGGTCAGTAACTCTGGTGAGAGAGCAGCACAGTAGCGCTTGTCACGGGAGCGCGGGTGAGAAATGAGGTCGGCTATAGTGGCAAATTCTGACAGCTCAGGGAAGAGGAACGGTAGCGCTAGACGACCTAAGGCAGCAGAAGAGGGGGAGGTGGGGAGTAGCGCTTCACGACAGCGTCATTTAGCGTTATGGCTGTCTTGAGCTAGCGGAACGGCTAGCGGGAGGTGGTTGCGGACGGCGAGCTGGGTAGTAGTGTTGCGGGAGAGACACTGTGAACGAGTTACGTGGTCAGCCGTCTCAGCTGGCGCACTAAGGGACCCTGACGTATGCTCATAACACGAAACATCGTCTCTGGTAATAGTCTGCAGGTACAGGTGGAGGTCCTTTAGCAAGGAATCAAACTCGATCGCATCATCGCGGAAAAGGCAAGTGCCAAAAAAAACTTTAAAATGGCTCTTTCGTAACTTTGCAGTTGCATTCGCCGCGCAAGAAAAAAGTTTGACTCGACAACAGTGGTAGCGTCAGTAACTTGCGAAGTGACTTTTCCGTCACATTTTCAACACAAACTGTACACTTCGATGCAATTGTGTGGTATACAGTAAAGCAACTAGGGGGGTGGAAAACGTCACCCTTGAGCAACCTACGCGAAAGTGTCACGACAGCGCCACGTGGCATACAATGTACGCTAGATGAAACTGAAACATGCTGACGTGGCAGTTTCGTACACTAACGTGAACCGTCGGATCTTGACAATATCAACGCCCGTAATCGTGCCATGTGGACCAATCTGATGCAAAATGGGGTGTGAGGAATCGAATTTCATTGGCTGGCGATATGATGTTTCCGGTTGACGAATCTCCTATATTGGTGTGCGCTTTTGGTAGTGTAGAGAATTTTTTCATTTAAACGTTGAGCTTACAAGGCATACAAATGAAAACACTACGCATAATGCACGGCTAAGAAGCCCTGCAAGCTCTGCCAGTTAGAAAACGAACAGAAATAGAAACTTCAAAAGCCAAACTATATGCTCACCATTGGGGGTCTTAGTACTTGTCAAATATTATAGCCTGTAGTGGGTTGGGCTATATGGGGTACAACTAGTTAGGGTTAGGTTATGTACCCCAATTCTGTCAATGCAACACCCTCCGCTGTAGTTCTCATTCTGACATGGTATCAGCAGTAGGTTAGCGCTCCTAGCCCTAGGCCCGCCCGTCCCTACCACTAGGGTTACCACTGCGCCCCGCCAGCCCGCCAGCGCCCTACCCCACGCCCCAGCCGGCGCGCCCCTCCCCTCCCCGCCCTTAGCCAGCGCGCCCGCCAGCCAGCCATCACGCCAGCCAGCCAGCGCGCCAGCCAGCCAGCGCGCCAGCCAGCCAGCGCGCCAGCCAGCCAGCGCGCCAGCCAGCCAGCGCGCCAGCCAGCCAGCGCGCCAGCCAGCCAGCGCGCCAGCCAGCCAGCGCGCCAGCGCGCCAGCCAGTCAGCGCGCCTGCCAGCCAGCGCGCTAGCCTGCCAGCCAGCCAGCGCGCCAGCCAGCCCGCGCGCCAGCCCGCTTGCACGCCAGCCCGCCAGCGCGCCCGCCAGCGGGCGCACCAGCGAGCCCGCCAGCTCGCCTGCCAGCGCGCCTGCCAGCGAGCCCGCCAGCGCGCCCGCCAGCATGCACGCCAGCGCGCCACGCCTGCCAGCGCGCGCCCTGCCTAGCCGCCCGCCAGCGCGCCCGCCAGCGCGCCGCGCCCGCGCGCCACGCCAGCCAGCGCGCCGCGACGGAGCGCGCCCCGCCAGCGCGCGCCCCGCCGCCCCGCGCCCAGCCAGAACGCGCCCCGCCTGCGCGCACCCGCCTCGCACTCACCTCCCTCTCCTCCTCCTCTCGCGGCTGGCGGCCGCTATCGCTTGTTCTCGCCCCTCATGGCGACGTCTCGCGTGCTCCGTTTCGACCCTGAGGGGCGCGCGATCGACTTTAGTACCTGGCTGACGCAGGCCCAGCGCCACCTTAGGAGCCAGCGCCAGGATGGCGTGCACCTGTTTGCGCACGCGTCCGGTGCTCTGCCCGCCCCGCCGCAGCCTACACCGCTGCCCACTACCCCACCGCCTACTTCCGAGCAGGAGGCTGAGTACCAGCGCCGGTTCCTCGCTCGTGACGTGTGGGAGTCTCGTGACGCTGCTGCCTGCCTCGCCCTGACCGACCTTCTCCCGCCGACTGAGGCCGTCCACTTCACTCAGGTCGCTCCTCCTTTGAGACTGTCGCTGACCTCGCTACCCACCTGCGCTCCCTTGAAGCTCGCTTCAAGGCCGCTTGCACTGAGGAACAGCTTGCCCTTGCACCCCCCCCCATGTGGCTCACTATTCACTGGTTAGTCACTCGCCTCCCTGACCGTCTAGCCACAGCCCGCGACGCGCTTCTCCTGAAGCACCCCACTGAGCTTACTATCGATCTTCTTGAGACCGCTCTCTCGAAGATCGAGACTAACCCCTCGCTGTTGCCTCCGCCTCTTCCGCGCCTCCTCCTCGTCTCTTTGAGGGGTGTGCGGTACCACAGCTTCCCACCTTCACTGCCTCGCTTGCCACTGCCGCGTCTTCTGCCTCTGAGGAGACGGCGGCCGTTTCTGTCTCTGGCGGACAGAAACGTGGCAAGTCCGGCAAGAAGGGAGGGAAGGGCGGCGGGGGTTCTGGGGGTGTTGCGGGTGGCGGCGGTGGCGGTAGTACTAGTGGCGGGGGTGGCGGCGGGGGTGACTCGGGACCTGACGGCTCTCCTCTAGACGGTGGTGAGGGGTTTCCGCAGCAGCAGCAGCAGACTCCTCCGCAGCTGCCACCGCCTGGACAGCAGCAGCGGCAGGGACAGCAGCAGCAGCGCCAGGGCCAGCAGCAGCGTCCGCCTCAGCAGCAGCCCCAGCAGTGGGGCACTCAGCAGCAGTGGGGCACTCAGCAGCAGTGGGGCCCTTCGCAGCAGTGGGGCCCCCCGCAGCAGTGGAGACCTACGGGCCCCCCGAGCACTGGGCGCAGTGGTGCCCCTTCTAGTCGGGGACCCCGCTCGGCCGGCCGCGACGTTGGTCCCTGTGAGTACTGGATCCTGACGGGTCCGCGCAGGGGCACGTACTGCGGCCGCCCTGACCACTCTGCTGCACGCTGCTTCAGCCGTCTCGACGACCTGTACGTCCTGCACCACGGCCCCTCCGCTCCCCCGCCACCGCGCTGGGGACCACTCCTTGCTCGTGGTGTTGCTGTGTTTGATATGTCTATGGATGATGCTAGGTCTTATGCGATGTATGCTGATGTTGACTATAGTGCTGCTGGATCTGTTTACTTGCCTGTACCTAGCGTAGGATCTTTGCCTGTTGCTAGAGTAGGTGCTGGTGTAGGATCCTGTCTAGCTACTAGTACAGGTGCTCCCTCGGCGGACGCGCCTCTCTCCTTCACACTGGACTCCGGAGCGACGCAGTGCTTCTTCCGCGACAGCACGACTCTTACTCCACTCTCGGCGCCGGTTTCTGTAGCACTGGCCGATCCCTCTTCGGGACCGGTCATTGCGACTCACGCCACTACCCTCCCGTGCCCAGCTGCCCCTTCCGGTTCTCTGACCGGCCTCCACGTTCCTACTTTCTCTAGGAACCTGGTTGGTGTGGCTCCTCTGGCGAGACAGCACGTCGGGGTCTGGTTTGAGCCTTCTGGTGACACTGCAGTCTGTGTGGACGGTGACACGTACGCCCCTCTGGCCACTTTTCGTCAGGAGCCGGGCTCTGGTCTGTACACCCTCCACACCGACACCCGTCCGGTTCCCCCGTCCCACCAGGTAGCCAGGTCCAGTCAGGTAGCTGTGCCAGGTCTAGTGGCTGCGTCGTGCTCGTGTCGGTCGCTGTCCCACCCTGTCCTCCTCTGGCACCACCGCCTTGGTCACCCGTCCCTCTCTCGTCTCCGCGCTATGTCCAGTCAGCGTCTTGTCTTAGGCCTCCCCCGCGACCTCCCGCCGCTCCCGCCGTCCCCCGCTCCTCCGTGCGGTCCTTGTGTCCAGGGTCGGCTGCGCGCCACTCCTCACTCCTCCTCCCTTCGTCCAGCCTCCGAGCCCTTTGAGACACTCCACTTAGACGTCTGGGGCCCCGCTTCCCGGCTTGGACCTGAGCGAGAGAGCTTCTTTCTAGTGGTCGTTGACGACTACTCTCGGTACACCACCGTGTTCCCTTTGGCGAAGAAGTCCGACGTGACTTCTACGCTGATCCGGTGGCTGCTCGCCACCGAGAGTACTCGTCGTCGTCGTGTCAGTTGTCTCCACTCCGACCGTGGGGGTGAGTTTCGCTCCGGCATTCTCGCCAGATTCTGTGCTGAGCAGGGCATCACCCAGTCCTGGACTCTTCCAGACTCTCCACAGCAGAATGGGGTTGCTGAGCGCCGGCTAGGCCTGGTCATGGAGATTGCCCGCACCTCCATGATCCACGCCCGCGCGCCCCATTTTCTGTGGCCCTACGCGGCTCGGTACGCCGCTCACCAGCTGAACCTCTGGCCTCGCGTCTCTCGGCCAGGGGCTTCACCGACCAGTCTTTGGACAGGGTCCCCTGGTGTTGCGTCGAGGTTTCGTGTCTGGGGCTGCTTGGCGCTTGTCCGCGACACCTCTGCGGACAAGCTCTCACCTCGCGGCGTCCCCTGTGTCTTCCTTGGTTTCCCTGAGGCCTCCTCTGACTTCACCTTTTACCACCCTCCCTCCCACCGTCTCTTTGACTCTCGTGACGTCAGTTTCGACGAGTCCGTCCCCTACTACGTCCGGTACCCCTGTCGAGGTCTCCCGGTTCCCCCCCCTCCCCTCTTCCTCGCCCCAGCTCCTTCTCCTCCCACTCCCTCTCCTCCGGTACGCCCCCCGGTTCCCGCTCCGTCAGGTGTGTCACATGCTACCCCCCCTCCCTCGGTACCCCCCCAGGTCTCTCCTCCTTCCCCACAGTCGTCCTCACAGCCTCCGCAGCAGCCGTCGGCGCTTCCTCTCCCGGCCACTGCGGACTCTGAGGGTGTTGGTGCTCGAGGTGAGGGCTCTGGCGGTGCCGGTTCTGGGGGTGTTGGAGTTGGAGCTGAGCGTGCACCTGCCGCAGCTGCACGTCCCGAGCGTGTTGGAGTCGGTGGTGGTGCTGGAGCTGGTCGTGTTTCTGGAGCTGGAGAGTCTGAGGCTGGTGCTGGTGCCACTGGGCGCACCACGACTGGGGGTGCGGGTTTGCCTTCCACAGGTGCTGGTCGTGCTGCAGCGGGGGGCACTCGCTCTGGGGGTGCTCAGCCGGGCGCTGTCGAGGGTGGAGCCGGTTCTTCGTCTTCCTCTCCTGACCTCACTCCTCCTCCTCACTCCTACCCGACTCGACACCAGGCCCGTCTTCGTCTTGAGCGTGAGGAGCAGCAGCGTTTGGAGCGCGAGAGGTTGGAGGTTCAGCAGCGGGTGGAGCGTGAGAGGTTGGAGTTGCAGCGGGAGCAGAAGCAGCAGCAGCAGCAGCCGCCGCCGTCGCAGCAGCAGCAGCAGCAGCAGCAGCAGCAGCAGCCGGAGCAGTCTCCGGCCCCTGTTTCTGGCCTTCGGGCCCTTGGTCTCCCCTCCTCTCCTCCTGTGTTCGGTCCTACGTTTCCTCCTCCGGACTCAGCTCCGGCTGTGTTCCCTCGTTCTCGCTCTCCCCCCTCTCCCTCTCCACTTGCCCACACTTGGGCTCCTCGTTCTCCTCGTGCTCGTCCCTCGTCCCCCGTCACTGACCTCCGTGCCGCCTTGTTTCACCCTAGCCCTCCTCGTTCTCCTCCGTCTGTTCTCCCTCGTCCTCCGGAGTCGTCCCTCACTGCCGCCCTGTCCACTCCTGTCACTGACTACTACCGCACTTACCGTCCCACTCTCTCTCGCGTTCTCGCCTCTCTTGTTACAGACCCTCGTGCCTCTCCTTCCTCTGTCGCAGTCCTCACTGCCGCTGTCACTGACTTTACTGCCACGCGTCGCCTTGACTACGCCACTCGTGTTGTGGCAGCTCCTCCTGTCCGTCCTCTGTCCGCCGGGGGTGTGTCTGCCCTTGGCTGTGACGTCCTAGAGGACAGACAGTTTGAGCTAGAGTTCCTGGCAGCCGCTTCGCCTCATCTCTGTGCCATGCTCCTTGCTCCTGAGGGTGACCCCGACGCTCCTGACATACCTACTCCTCGCACTTACGCTGAGGCAGTGTCAGGGCCTTGGGCCTCTCAGTGGCGAGCTGCCATGGACGCAGAGATGGCCTCCTACAGGTCCACAGGCACTTACGTTGACGACGTTCCCCCACCAGGGGCGAACATAGTCGACGGCATGTGGATCTTCAAGGTGAAGCGGCCGCCGGGATCTCCCCCAGTCTTCAAGGCACGTTACGTGGCTAGAGGGTTTAGTCAGCGCGAGGGGGTTGACTTCTTTCAGACCTTTGCGCCCACCCCGAAGATGACCACTCTTCGGGTGTTGCTTCACGTAGCGGCGCAGAGAGACTACGAGCTACACTCCCTCGACTTCTCCACAGCGTTCCTGCAGGGCCGCCTACACGAGGAGATCTGGCTGCGTCGTCCTCCGGGCTTCACTGGCACCTTCCCGCCTGGGACCCAGTGGAGCCTCAGACGACCGGTCTACGGTCTCCGCCAGGCACCCCGCGAGTGGCACGACACTCTTCGTTCTACTCTTTCCGACCTTGGTTTTCAGCCGTCCTCCGCCGACCCGTCGCTGTTTGTTCGTCGTGGGCGCACACCTTTCTTTGTTCTGGTCTACGTTGACGACTTGGTCTTCGCCACAGCCGACACTGTTGCACTGGCGGAGGTGAAGTCCGAACTGCAGAAGAGACACACCTGCACTGACCTTGGGGAACTGCGCCGCTACCTTGGCTTGCAGATCTCCAGGGACAGAGCCGCTCGCACCATCACTCTGACTCAGTCACACATGGTGCAGCAGGTCCTTCAGCGGTTCGGGCTTCAGCACTCCTCTCCCACACCCACTCCTCTTGCTGTAGACCACAGACTCACTGGGCCTTTTCCTGACGAGCCGTTCGAGCCCAGTGGTCCCTACGCAGAGCTGGTGGGCTGCCTCATGTACCTGATGACGTGCACTCGCCCGGACCTCGCCTTCCCTCTTAGCATCCTTTCTCGCTTTGTTGCGACTGGGAGACACCGTCCTGTTCACTGGACGGCGGCTAAGAGGGTGGCGAAGTACCTGGCCACGACGTCAGACATGGGGCTTGTACTTGGAGGGACTCAGCCAGTTGTTCTCACCGGTCACTGTGACTCCTCGTACGCTGACGACGCTGAGACTCAGAGGTCTACACAGGGTTACTGTTTCAGTCTGGGTTCTGGAGCTGTTTCGTGGAGGTCTACTCGGTCCTCCTCTGTTGCGACTTCTACCGCAGAGGCCGAGATCTACGCTGGAGCCCTTGCTGCACAGGAGCTGCGCTGGTTGACCTTCTTGCTCACTGACCTTGGTGAGCAGCCGAGCTCTGCACCGACCTTGTTTGCTGACAACAAGGCGATGATTCTCCTGTGTCGTGAGCCGCGACTGGAGAGCAGAGTGAAGCACATTGACGTCAGGTACTTCCTCCTTCGAGAGTTGCAGAGACGCGGACAGGCTCGTCTGGACTTTGTGGCCTCCGAGGCCAACACTGCAGACATCTTCACCAAGGCCCTCCAGCCTTGTGACCACCGCCGGTTTTGTCTGCAGTTAGGCCTCGTTGAGACTGGGTCTAGTTGACTGCTGTAGGGTGCTCTTTGTCTGTTGCTTGCTTGTACCTTATATATATTTGTTTGCACACTTTTGGACTGGCCTTGTGGCCCTTTGCTTGTGCTCAGATTAGGTGGTGACGTTGTGATCCACCCTGAGCTTTGTTTTCTTTCTCTTGCTTTTGACTGGTCTTGTGACCGTAGGTTGCTTGTTGTTGATTGGCCTTCCCCACTTAGGCTATGGGGGTGTGTCAAATATTATAGCCTGTAGTGGGTTGGGCTATATGGGGTACAACTAGTTAGGGTTAGGTTATGTACCCCAATTCTGTCAATGCAACACCCTCCGCTGTAGTTCTCATTCTGACAGTACTGGAGTATGCTGTAATGGTGAAGAAAAAAAATATGTACTGCACTCCGGGTTGACAGTAAGCCGGCAAAACCAGGCACGCTCTGCAACACATGCACACACAGCATACTGTTTGATATGCACGGGGAAACGGGATCGATGCACATAAAAATACGTGACAGATCACGCTGCGCGGTAAGAAAGCGGAAAAGGGAAACCAACCACATAGGCACTCCTGCATAAGAAACGGACATCGTGTCAGGGAAAAACAAATCAGTGTTTGTAATACATTCACTAAATAACCAACATCAAAAGCGTCATTCGAGGCGTGACGACTTACTAGTGAAAACACAGATGTAACGTGTTGCTGCTGCTTCGTAAGATTGCCTGCGAGATAGCATAGGAGATGAGTACTCCTGAAAAACGCAAAGTATGCAGTTTCGTACTCACCGGAGAAAATCGTTGATGGTTTGTAGAGTCAAGTGCTTAAATGGCTAAAAATAATCATACTGCGACGGTAAGCCTGCGAAACTAGGTACACTCTGCAAAACATGCAAATACAGGGTGCTGTTATGCATCCCGCTGACGCATTGTCAGCGGGGTTAGTAAAAGCAGAGTTAGACACCAAAAGTCAAATACTCAGCCTTACCATTAGTCGCGTGGCCACAAGGCCAGACACTGAAGACATATCGTCGCTACTTGCGTGCATGCCTACAGCGGCATGGCTGACACCCGTCTACCAAGTTCGTCGACTTGTTATGCTGTTGCGACTGCTTTAGTTGCAACATATGGATCTTCGCGACGACGGCTGCTACGCACGAAACGGAGAAAGGAAACGTCACATTGAGATGAGTATGAACATGCAGATACCTGTAATTTATAACTGCACAATAAAATGAGGACAACTTCACCTGCGAGATAACAACTGTAAACTTACCTGCGATGTTGCGTGACAATGTCCTTCCTCGCCGCGACTCACGTGTACCCCAGCAGCCAGCGAAGTTACTGAAGCGCGACGTTGATGGCGAAACGAAGCCGCCGTCTGAGCAGTAAAGGGATGTGCAAAAGGGACAGGGATGGCAGGGAAAAATTAGATACTTACTTGGCACGCAACCTAGTCAGGGCGTTCTAAAAAGCCACATAGTTGTCGGTTTGAAGGGACTTGGAGCGCGCTTCTGCTGCACATCAAAGGGAACAATGAAGAAAGGGGGGGGAGAACGAAGTTGGTTGTGTAAATTGTTAGAATATTATGCTCTAGCCTGTAGTGGGGTGCTCTATAGCGAGTACAACCCTTCTAGGGTTTGCTATTTGTATCCCCATTCTTGCTAGTGTAACCCCTCCTTTGTTCATTTCTTACTTGCCTAGCTAGGTCAACCCTAGCTATGGCTTCTCACTGTCCTTACTATCTTGACATGCTATCAGAGCGGTTACGCTCCTGGCCTGTGGGCCCGCCTGCTTCCGCTGCCTTCCTGTGTGTCGCGCGTCCCGTGGCGCGCGATGTTCGTTTTTTCTTCCCGCCGCGCGCCCGGTTTTCTGCCCGCCGTGGCCCCGAGGCGCGCGGCGGTTTCCTCCCTCGTGCGTCACCCCGGGGACCCGCGCTTCCCCCCCTCCCGTCGACCGCCCCGTCGCCCGTCGAAGCGCCCCCCGTCGCCCGTCGAAGCGCCCCCCGTCGCCCGTCACGGAGCCCGCGGACCCGCGCGTCGCCCCCCGTCGCCCGACGCGGCCCGCGCGACCTGCGCCAGGCCCGCGCGCGGCCCGTACGGGCTGCGCCAGGCCCGCGCGCGGCCCGTACGGGCTGCGCCAGGCCCGCGCGCGGTCCATACAGCCCGCGCGCGGCCCGTACGGCCTGCGCCAGGCCCGCGCGCGGCCCGTACGGGCTGCGCCAGGCCCGCGCGCGGCCCGGACAGCCTGCCCCAGGGCCGCGCGCCGTCCCCCGCGCTCCTGCCCCGTGCCACCCGTTTTAGGGTTTGGGGGTGGCGAGTGTGGGGGTGGCGGTTATGGGGGTGCAAGAGTGTGCGCCGTCCCCTGCTCCTCCTCCTCCTCCATCTCCCACTGCTGCAGCTGCCGCTGAGGGGGGTGGGTGTGTGGGGAGCCGAAGGAGTGGTGCTAGGGGGGTGACGTGGGAGTGGAGTTAGGGGTTGCAGCAGGGGGTGTGTGTTGGGGGGTGTGGGACAGTTGGAGGAGGTTGGGTGGAGGCAGCCGTCGTGTCTTCTGCAGAGCCTGTTACTCCTGTATTCCGGGGCCCTTGCTCCCGGTAGCCACTAGAGCTGCACCAGAGCCGTCTGTTGCCCGTGTGTCTGCAGCTTCAGTCGTCGCCTCCACTCCTCTCTCCCCTCGCCAGCCCTCCTCCTCCTCACTTGCCCTCTGTGACTACCTCTAGCTTTGCTCATAATTGTGAACTTTAAACTATTGCTTCTTGAACTTGTGCTCAGAATGTGTGGTGACATTGTGATCCACCCTGAGCTTGTACTGCTTTGCTTGCTCTGCTGATTACACCCCACTTTGGCTATGGGGGTGTGTCAGAATATTATGCTCTAGCCTGTAGTGGGGTGCTCTATAGCGAGTACAACCCTTCTAGGGTTTGCTATTTGTATCCCCATTCTTGCTAGTGTAACCCCTCCTTTGTTCATTTCTTACTTGCCTAGCTAGGTCAACCCTAGCTATGGCTTCTCACTGTCCTTACTATCTTGACATAAATTGTGGGAGATGGATTCTTAGGGAAAACGGGGAGAGCATATTCGGTGGACGTTTGGTTTGCCTTGGTTGGGTGGCTGACGTGTATATTTCGGCGTGTGCGGATTGGGTGAAAATGATTTTTAGCCTCACACGTCACACTTCTGAAGAAGACATCGACTGTCTGAGGTTTTGAGCTGGTTGGTTTGGGTTCAGATTTGGAAAAAGCGAAAGCGGGTTTCCAGCTGTACAAACTCGCTTGGATTCGTTGCTTCGCATTGTTTCGTTTGTTCTGTTGTTACATTTGTCAAACATTGTCAAAGTGCTAAACCGCTTGTAATCTGTGTCGACCGTGCGTCACCGCACGACGCGAAAATGTTGACGGAATGGCAACTTTTGCGTGACAGTTTTGTTTCAGTCAAAACCCTCGACACTGGTGTGCGGATTGTTGCATTTTGCGTGCGTTGTTTTTTGTACACTTCGCGCAACTAAGTCGCAGGTTTTTCGCAGAAAAACCTTCGGACCCCCCAAATCGCAATTTTCCTTTTCCGCGATGATGGCCTTCCGCATCAAAGGTAAGTACAGTGACTATCGCCATCGTAGGTAGTAGCGGCTTAGGCAACGGCAGTAGTAGGGGCACTAGTGGCGGCAGTGTAGCAGGAAATGCAGCGGCTGCAATGGTAGTAGCAGCGGCTGTGACAGCAGCAGTGGCGATAGCAAGTGCAGGGGCAGCTGTGGCGGTGACAGTGGCTGTAGGGGCTGTGACTGCTTTAGCTGTAGTTGAGGCTGAGGTGGCTGCGGCTGCTGTAGTGGCGGAAGTTGCAGCAGAGGCTGCAGGAGCGGCCGCTGTGGCTCTGGGTGGCAGCAGCAGCAGAAGTAGCTGTAGCCGCGGCTGCAGCAAGGACAGAAGGCAGCCGCGATGGCGGATGCTGTAGCTGCGGCTGTAGCGGCTGTAGTAGTGGTTAGAATGGATTGTTTCACATACTGAAGGTAAAACTTGTTAGAGTGTCTTGCTACCTCAAACGTGAAAATGCCATTGCCAAAACTCCAAGAAATGTTTCTCTTCCTAAGACATCTACAGCCGCATGTCCACCAAGTATGGCACGTCCACCCGGGGTGCTCCCTCTCCGAATTCCTGCTCCTCCCCCCTCCGATCCACCCAGTCAACCTCAGACTCGCTTAGATGTATACCGCTCGCAAAAGAATCACCCAAGCCTGTGCCCTCTGCAAAGCTACTCCCACCGCGGCTGTCAAGGACCTCACCAAGTATTCTGAGAAACCCTTCCCTCTCCTTCGTTATAAGCCGTGAAATTTATTATTACTATTATTATTATCCTTTGCGTACAGCATTTGCGTGGATGTGTACATCAGTGAACCAAGTCGCGGATGAAGTGGCTTGTCACAATTTTATGCAACGTGATGGATACCTGCAAACGTGGCTTGTCGCCTTGTAAACTACGCGAACAGCTGCGGAGGAATTTGGCTGCAATTTGGGCTTTTTTCGAACAGCCCATTTTGTAACATTCAATCACCACCAGCTGACACCGCGCCGTCCCCTCCCCATTCTCTCCAGCCCTCACCCACTTCTGTGGATTTGGGGACTTCCAACATTCTGGGAGTGCGTTTGTCAAACTCGTTCGTGACAGGCTGTTACGAGCCCAGAATGCGGTCCTAACCGGCGGGTAGTCGTCTAACACACGTGCGGAGATCTTATATCGCAGCCGACGTTACGCCCACGCCCCGATATCGAAGCCGACGTTTCGCAAATCAGTCGAGGCGAGGAGAGTGTGCCGGCACAGAATCTCAAACAACCTTTTTGGTGCAGGAATGTACAGTATTCCCCGCCGCCGTGTGCCTGTAAATCGGGCGGCCAACTTCATTGATACTCAAATTATGCCAGGAGCGCTTTGCATCGGTACTCAACCTCGATTTCGCTGGTTATCGATTTTCACTCACATCGCTGATTGGATCTCGCTCTTTTATCACGATTTTCACGCTAAAAACACATCCGCAATGTCACGAAACCGAACGCAGTTACCAAACAACTAAATCATGGAATAGTCAACCCTGTATCAAGCGCAAATTTTGTTAAGATAATAAGAATCGAATTGGGAAAAATTAATCCAAACTAGGATCAGATCAACTGAATGGGGACACCGACAAGCCTCCGTCGACAGTGGACTTGCTGACCTCGGAGATGGGGGCTCAATTATTTTTTTTTTGCCCTCACGTTGGAGAACTATTCCGTAAAGAATAACAAAAAAAAACTTTTTGGGAAACTGGAGGCAATTTGGGTGATGATCAACCCTGAACAATGGATGGCTTTGCTTGTTTAGGGTTGATTTTCCCAAATTTTGTCATGGTTATATAAGGGTTTTAGTTTTCTTTAAGGTTTTGTTTTCAAGGGTATGTGCAGGAAAGTAGCTGGTGGTGTCTTTGATTCAGAATTGTGCTTTTAATATAATGAAACAATACACGTGAATACTATACCGAGAATTTGTTGGTTAAGTACGGTTGCAAAGCGTTCCTAGCATAATTTGAGTATCAATGAAGTTGGCCGTAAATCGGGGCCATTGTGGAAGAGGGGGCTAGGGGCGGGTTTGGTGTGCGTGCGGGAGGGGGCTGTGGGAGGGGAAAGGTCGGGTCGGTTCGGTTCGGTGGCTCGTTCGGT
The DNA here is from genome assembly GCA_947470075.1 of Closterium sp. Yama58-4. Classification (NCBI taxonomy): domain Eukaryota; kingdom Viridiplantae; phylum Streptophyta; class Zygnematophyceae; order Desmidiales; family Closteriaceae; genus Closterium; species Closterium sp. Yama58-4. The sequence goes on along the minus strand of CANIUD010000365.1, from coordinate 263,723 downwards.
GCGTGTCCACCTGGACCTGCCGAGCGTGCCCCACTCCGAGCAGGGGGCACAGATCACTGCCAAGAAAGGTGGGGTGGGTAAAAGTGAAGGTTAGGAGGTGGAGAACCCCTTCAAGAGTTAGCTTACCCTAGCTTTCAGTCGTTCGTAACCCGCCTATTGCTTACTAGCTGGTGCATCTCAGAATGAAAGTTATCATATCCCTGAACCCGTGATACACCCAACCCCTCAAACCTCACATCCGTGGGAAAGTTCACACATGAGTCGGCAATGTGTTCAAAGCCAATGGTAGTATTTCGTTACTTTGAGAGATAGAAACATTCATAGCCCCTAGATTTTGGGTGCTTGACTGATAAAGCCATAAAATATTCTGGGATTCCTAAAATTCGTTCTAAGGACGTGTATTCATTGGTGGCCAGGTGCAGCACATGCAGCAATAGCGATTTGGCTGCGAGACGGCTGAAGTCCGAGTCGCAGTTTGCTCCTTGCTTGAGTTCTCCGTGCCATGGCACAGCAGAAAATAGCGCTAAGTCCTAGTAAGGCAGATCCACCACTTCAGGCACTGCTAGTACCACGGCTATCGCCATGGGCCACGCTAGCAGCGACTGGAACGTGGAAGCGCAGCTGAGCCACCTAGAGGAACTAGCGGACGAGGAGGATCGACGCACGCCCAATATTCTAAGCTTCGTCCTCGTCGTCGCGCTCCTCTGCGTCGTCCTCCTCACTCTCAGCTTCCCCTTGGCATTCGCACCTTCCGATTCAGTCACATCCGCGAGTCTCCGCGGCGGCGCGGCTGGCAGGCGACCCAGCTTTCTGTTCTCTCCGCCTTTGCTGTCCCGAGGCGCCGCGTCGACTCGTGACACTCTTACCGACGATTCGGAGACCGAGGTTCTCGTCTGCACAGCCAACACCACACGCGCCAACGCCGCGACGTACGCAAAAGCCGATCCGAACTTCGCACGACCAATCCCATGGGTACCGCAGCGGGGGAAATACCTGCTAGCGACGTGCGTGAGAGGGCGGCTGACGAACCGCCACGAGTGTCTGCACAAGTCGCTGCTCGTCGCCATGCTGCTCAATCGCACGCTCATCGTGCCGCCTCTCGACGTCTGCCCAAACGCCTCCGTCTCCCACTCGCACTTTAATCTCTCCAATTCCGTGGATCTGGATTACATGAGCGCATGCTTCGGAGGGGCCGTGGGAGCCGGCAATCAAGGAGTAGCAGCAGCGCCGGCGGCGGCAGCACCAGCAACAGTGTTGGCGGCGGAAGCAGCTGCAACAGAAGCAGCAGCCGCAGCAGCAGATAAAAAGGGAATGGCGCCGGGTGCGGGGCCTGGCGTGGTCACGCTACAGCAGTACCTGCAGTCAAATCAGCTCAGCGTGCTCACAGTCGATCTGGTAGCCTGTGGCCTCTGTCGGGACCCTTCACCTGAACGGTGCCCAGACTTTTCCACGTGCAACAACGACCCTGAGGTCAACCCTATAGCCTTCCCTTCTAATTATTCCACCGTCGAACTCCCTGCTGGCCGTCTAGCAGATCTAGCCTCCCGCCTTCACCAAGCCCTCCCTCAGGCTTCCAGTGCGCCTGTGCTGAGCCTAGGGGATTTGTATTACGTCGACACGAGTGAAATCCGAGAAGAAAGCCCGTTTCTTTCTCAGGATATCCTCCCCACCAACTGCCCATTTCCGCTCCGGCCGCCTCCAAATGCTGTGGCTACAGCCGAATGGTTCATGCAGGAATACACGGGGCGGGATTTTGCTGCTCTGCACTTGAGACGGGGCGACTTTTACCTGCGGTTTCGGTCGTCGCAGGGTGCAAAGGCGGACTATTTCCCCATGGAGACCATCGCAGCTTACATCGCGGAAACTCTTGCTGCTGCTAATGCCGCTGCTGCAGCTGCTGCTGCGGGGGATGGCGTTGCTGGTGCGGCTCTTCAAGTTGGCGCAACAGGACCTGTGATTGGCGGAAAGGGGTCGTGCTCGAGAGGAATCTCGGAATGGCAGCCTATCAGGATGCTCGTGCTCTGCTCAGACGCAGGAGAGAAGCAAGAGAGCGTCCTCTCACGCTTGCTGGCAGTCCAGGGGATCACTGTCGTGCGATTGGATGTTGTGAACGATCCAGCGTTTGCTTTTTCCGGGATAGATATCCCTGCACCAGCTCAGGAGGATGCTGTCGCGATGGCGGAAAAGGTGGTTGCGGCCAATGCACGGATAATGTTCTATTCATGGTGCTCCACTTTCTCCGAGCAGATCAAGCACATAAGGGAAAGCTTAGGGCTGACCAGTTGCTGGGACAGCGTAGTGTGTGAGGGGAGGAGCAAGGAAGTATCTCTGTTGGCACCAGGTCTTAAGCGTTAAATGGCACAGCTGTATGGGTATGGTAGTACCAGCACACTACCCAGGGTTTTAACTAAAGTTAAAGCCAGGGTCTGTCCAAGTATTACCATCTACCCCAAATATAGGCGCAGGTGCGCTTATGATAGTTCACGTTCACTTGTTCACTTGCGCGGATTGCAATATCGAAGTTTTTATATGCTTGCACTGCTGCTTGCGCTGAACAAGATTCGAGATTCGTTTCTTTTTTGCTGACGTCACAAGGTCAGACCAAAGATGGGTGCCGTGCCGAAGTGGAACACAAAAATAGTTCATCTCCTCACACCCCCTTCCTCACTAGGGATGTCCGCCATACTGTCGTCCGGAGTGAAACATCACGGTCTAGCGCGGTTCGGATTTTTGTTCGGTAGGGTCTATTTAGCCTATTCGAATAAGACACGATCTGTCAGCCAGTTACGCGCGGGTCAGTGTAGCGAGAAAGGTGGTGTACCTTCAAAGGGCTCGTTACGCCCATACCCATGATGTCGGTCCCCTAAGTGGCATTCGAGCTGCCGCTCTAGGCACAACGTAGCAAGCAGGCTGAGAGTCATGTGAACTCCTCGCTGGCATTTTCTCCTCTGCGCGAGTTTCGCGCGGCACAGCAGACTCTCGTGCTGCTGTTCAATGATTGGTGACCAAGTCAGCCCATTCTGGGACTGCTTGACCTACTAGTAGTGCCATGGCCAGGGCTGGAAGTAGCACTATTGCATGGAACGTACAAGCGAAGCTGAGCCAGCTGGCGGAACAAGCGGACGAGGAGGATCGACGGATCCGTCGCCGGAAGCTTCTGGGCTACTTCCTCGTCGTCGCGCTCCTCTGCGTCATCCTTTTCACTCTCAGCTTCCCCTCGACGTTCTCACCTTCCGATTCATTCCCATCCGCGCAGAGTTTTCTCGGTTCGTTCAGCAGCAGCATCAGCAGTAGCAGACCCAGCTATCCCTTCTCTTCGCCTTTCCTGTCCCGCGGCGCCGCGTCGACTCACACGCTTCCTGACAACTCCGAGGTTCTCGTATGCGCTGCCAACACCACACGCGCCAACGCCGCAACGTACACAAAAGCAGACCCCAACTTCCCACGACCAATCCCGTGGGTACCGCAGCGGGGGAAATACCTGCTGGCGACATGCGTGAGAGGGCGGCTGACGAACCGCCACGAGTGCCTACACAAGTCGCTGCTCGTCGCCATGCTGCTCAACCGCACGCTCATCGTGCCGCCCCTCGACGTCTGCCCTAACGCGTCCTTCTTCCACCCACAGTATAATCTCGCCAATTCCGTCGATCTGGATCACCTGGTCGCGTGCTTTGGAGGGGCCGCCGGGGGACCCGCCACTCAAGGCGCAGCAACGGCGGCGGGGGCAGCAGCAGCAGCAGCAGCAGCAGGTGCAGATAAAGGGGGGATGGCGCCGGGTGCGGGGCCTGGCGTGGTGACGCTACAGCAGTACCTGCAGTCAAATAATCTCACCATGCTCACAGTCAACCTACTGGCCTGCGGCATTGCGTACGACCTTCCACCTGAAAGTTGCCCATCTTTCTCCGCGTGCAAAAACGACCCTAAAGTCATCCCTATAGCCTTCCTATCGGGTCATTCCACTTTCACCCTCCCTGCTGGTCGTCTCTCAGACCTCGCCTCCCGCCTGCACCAAGCGCTCCCTCAGGCCTCCAATGTGCCTGTGCTGTGCCTGGGGGACTTACTTTACGTTGACACAAGTGAGATTCGAGAGGAAGGGCCGTTTCTTCCTCGGGATATCCTCCCCACCGAGTGCTCGTTCGCGCTCAGGCCGCCCCCCAATGCTGTGGCTGCAGCGGCCTGGTTCATGCAGGAATATACGGGGCAGGATTTTGCTGCTCTGCACTTGCGGCGGGGGGACTTTTACCCGCGGTTTCGGTGGTCTCAGGGTACAAAGGCGGACTATTTCCCTATGGAAACGATTGCAGACTACATTGTGGATACTATAGCTGCTGTCAATGCTGCTGCAGCGGCAGCTGCTGCTGAGGGTGGCATTGCTGGTGCGGCTCTTCAAGTCGGTGCGACAGGGTCTATGATTGGCGAAAAGGGGTCCTGTCTGAGAGAAAGCTCGGAATGGCGGCCTATTCGAATGCTCGTTCTCTGTTCAGACGCAGGAGAGAGGCAAGAAAGTGTGCTTTCACGCTTGCTTGCAGTCCATGGGATCACTGTCGTGCGATTGGACGTCAGCGATCCTGCTTTTGCGTTTTCCGGGGTAAAAATTCATGCACCAGGCCGTGCTGACGCTGTCGTGATGGCGGAAAAGGTTGTTGCGGCCAATGCACGGATTGTGTTTTATTCATGGTGCTCCAGTTTCTCCCAGCAGATCAAGCATATAAGGGAAAGCCTTGGGCGGATCAGTTGCTGGGACAGCATACTCTGTGAGGGGAGGAGCAAAGAGGTGGCTTTAGTGGCAGCAGGACTGTATGATTAAGAAGTGTGGCTGCACCCTCACCTACTGCCAGGCCCTCAGATTGGTTTGAGGGTATGCTGATGGATCAGCGTGCCCCGGCCAACGAGGTGACCAAATCAGCGTTCACGGTTTTTTTTATACTGATTTTGCCAGTGTGAAAAACATAAGTAAACTGAACCAGCAGTGTAAAAAAAAACTATAGCTGAAACACTAGTACAAGGTGTGTGGTGTTGTTACTGTGATACGTAGGTTCCAGCGAGGATAAACACTTCGGCATACATCTGCGCAGCGCATGCGAAAAAACTACAAGTGTGTGGGTGGGGTTTCGTGAATCACGGAAAGGCAGAGTCTGTACACGCGAAGACTATCCTATCCCCCCCCCCCCCCCCCACACACGCGGTCAATTCCGTTTCAGTGTGACTCACTGAAGTATACTGACTCGTCAGTGTTACTTGTACAGCAACACGCAAAATGGTCAGTGTGGCAAAATATGCTATTCTGAAATTTCAGTGCAAATTTGAAGCATATGCTGATTTTTCAGGGAAAACGAAAATCTGAGCTACAAAATCAGCGTAATCAGCGTGTTTTACGCTGATATCTGAGGGCCTGCCTACTGCCTATTTCAAACCCACATAACTTGATAATACCATGCTGACCCCGGGCTTTAAGACCATAGTAAACACCAGGAGTATTGGCTTGTACGCAGCAAAGCAGTGGTGGTAACAACTGTGCATACCAACAATCATGTAATGTCAATCTAAAAAATGCTGACATCCCAGCATTAGATACACTTCTATCCTTGAAAGAAAATTACATCCACGACAGCTATCAGATTTGAAAGCTTGTCTGCACCAGGGCCCACGATATCAGGGCAAAACATCCTGATTACCCTGATTTCAGGATGATGTTATAAGTTTGCCCTGCAATTTCAGGATGTTGCTGAAATTTACCTTGTGATGTCAGGATGGTTTTAATGTTCTGCCCTGAAATTTCAGGAAGGCCTTGAAATTTTGCCCTGAAGCATTAGGATGAATCTAGAGGGATGCCCTGACTCGTGGAAAGGGGAAGAAGGGGTGGGAAGGGGGAGGGGGGTAGGGGGAGAGGGGAGGAAGGATGTGGGGGGGTGTGTTTGCTGGTTCTGTTCCCCGCGAAGTTTTTGCGTAGCTAGTTGTTGTAGTGAAACCACTAGGCAAGCCTCTCCTCTTGTCCCTTCATCTCAACCACTTCCGTCCCTTGTAACTTTTTGCCCTGAAAGATCAGGATGCATTCCTTGTGGTGCCCTGAAAATTCAGGATGGCCACGAAATTTCGCCCTGAAAAATCAGGGCATTTTGGAGAGTTTTCAAGAGTTGCCCTGAGGGCTCAGGATGCTCTAAATCCTAGCACAGGCCCTGGTCTGCACGTCTGACACCCCGCCTAAATCAACCAAGCGATCCACCAATCTCGGAAAGTAGCAGCACCCACGCGGAACCAACAGCACCCACCCTAAAATTCCTATAACCACCTACACCGAAGTCGCAGACTCTCTCCACCACACCACCACAGCATCCAGATTCGGCAAAATATCATTTCTTATGCACCGCGCGTACGCATAGGGAAATGTCTTATGCCGTCACGCGGGACCGTTTCTTCCGCGCTTTCTCCAGTCCGACGAGCTGCACGTCGAAAATGATCGTCGCGCCCGCTGTAGTAGCCGTTGTTTAGCGATTCGAGTACGACCGACGTATGGACGCGCACGGTATGACGGTTGTGTCACAGGTGCATGGATACGGACGGATGAATGGGAGACAGAAGACTTAGGGAGAATGGGTAAGGTGACGGTTCACTTGAGTCGGAAGTCGCGTAGATGGTCGTTTAGGTCGTCGGATCTACCACAATCCTTGTCAGATAGAAACACCACAGCATCGACAGTGTAGACTGGGTTCTGCAGTCATTTTTTTCGCATAAAGTTTTTTTTTTTTTTTTTTTTTCACAAATATTCCTAAATGATGATGTAGCCACACAGGTGCGGGATCGTTCAGGCAACTCACGTGGGATGCCGTACACGTGGCCCTCGTCGCCGTATCCAAGCTGCGGCGGAATTTTGAGCTTACGCTTCTCCCCCAGACACATCCCCAACACGCCGTTCTCCCAGCCTGCGGGGAGAAAGGAAGAATGGGGGAGGGGGAAGAGGAAGGGGATAAGAGGAGAGGGGAGGACGGAGAAGAAGAGAGAAGTGGTGGGTGAGCGGACAAAACGCACATGTGCTCCCAGTCTGCGGGGGAAAAGCGGGGGAGAGAGAGGCAAGGGGGTGAATGGAGAGAGGGTGATGGGGAGAGAGAGGAGATAACATAAGACATGAATGGAGTAGGCGAGAGCAGAGGAGGCTAGGATATAGGAGGCGAGGAATGAGGGCAAGGTGGCAATGAGGAGAGAAGAAGCGGCAATGAATTGGGTGGAGCGGGAGAACAGGACATGGTGGCAAAGAGGGGTGTGAGTAGGAGACGGGACGGGACAGGGGAGGAAGGGAGAGGAGTGGAGGAGGGAGCCGTGAGAGGGGCTGGGGTAAGAAATGGGCTAGTGGCAGTGGCAGTAAGTTTCTAGCGCAGTGGCACCTTTTATCACGCTGCCTGCACCGATTCGGAACTGCACGGGTGTGTCAATGTCGTATGTGTTGTCAAACTGCCGTCCGTCCGTCAAGAAGCCCTGGTAGCCGTTAGGAAGAGCGACAGCCAGAGACAGCAGCGGGAGCAGGGAAGAGGGACGGGAAAGTTAGCTTGAGCTGTCTGGGGATGCGACTAATGAACTTGAAGCTAGGAACAGAGAGGGCAGAGAGAGTAAAGAGGCCAAACATGCACACCATTAGCGCACATATGCAGGCAAACCATTCATGCACGCACGCACCCTGTAGTGGACCTTCACTCGGTCATTGATATGCGCTGTCGCACCACACTTCTTGGGCTTGAACTGCTCACACACGGCGCCAACACAGAAGGCATGGGGAGGAGGGGGCGAGGAGGCGGAGATTAGTGCAGCAAGGAGGGGTCACGATGGGGATGGCACAAGGGGATGAAAGACGGGAAGACGGGGAGAACACAAGATTCAGAAGTATGGTAACGCACGAGGTGCAAACGTCTGACTGGATTGCTTACGGGGACGAGAAAATTCTGAGTCCAACAAAAGGTTGGACATTGATGACCGAAAAACTCTGGATTATAAAAAGCACAGATTCGCACTGACCTACGCTGATTCTTACTACGCACCCTACTTTCACATACCTTCACGCCTATCTGTAGCTGAGTTACGTCCTTTTCTATCTTCCCAGTCACCTCGGGAGGCTGCGATGCTGCTACCATGTCTGGAAGAGGACCAATAGTGCAAAAATGCATGGGAGACGTCAAGAGTGGATAATAAGGGGAAACAGAAGGCGGCTGAGACAATTCTCACTGGAAAGAGCGCTGAATTCACTTGATTGGAAAGGGATTGGTGGATATGGCAGAGTGAGGAAGGTATGAGCGAACAGCAACGATTGCATGATAATATGTTATTATTGCTTCAGAAACCCTGCAAAATGGCACGAAAAGTGGTTATCTGCGCTCACAGCAGCAACGTGGTCTGCCAGAATTCCACATTTATCATGGTACAGCCCTAAATGGAGTTATGACCCACTGGCAGTCAGTACCTGAAGCAAAGATTGCTTCAAGCAGCAGCAAAGAGAGCACTGGAAAATAGCGGAGCGTTTTGTGTGCCGGAATCAGCGCCATGACGGCGAGAAGGCTTGTTTCTTTGTCCGCCGGAAGATGGGGAACCTAGCGGCCCGCCAGGCACACTTGATGAAACGCCTCTGCTACCAGAACAAGAGCAGCCCAGGGATGATAGGACGTCAGGGCACGATGTTACTGAATACGAGAAACTAACTCCGTTCGTGTCGTATAAATAAGATCTAGTCACGGGTGGCGGGTCATACAGGGTGACAGGTGTTCGTACCTAGCAGTACGAACGCCAGGAAAGACAGTTGGGGAACTGAAGAGTCAGGTTGGATGACAGAAAAAAAAAATAAACAAACAAACAAACAAACTATTTCTTCCAGAAATTTCCTTAGGTGCACGTAGGACGAGGTCTGCTGGGAATATGTGGGTCTCGAAATGACAGTTTACGAGGCACTTCCAGCCTGTTCGCTTGGGCTTCCACACCAGCATAGTGGTGCTGCTGGCATTCTCGTTGCTTTGCATGCATTGCGGGTTCCGAAGCGCACCGCCTCAAGGAGCGATTGAAGAGTCGTGATGTTTCGTCTTCCTTACGTGATGCGATATTGGAAAGTGTCAACTCGTTGTAGGGTAGGAACTTGTTGTTCGGTATAATTCACGAAGTTGGCAAGTATACTTTTCTAATTGAAGAGTCGAATGTTTATGGTATTACCACATTTTCACATAAATCGTATTTCCATATGTAATGTTGCAACTTGCAAGTACAATGTCATGGCTATCATTAGTTTTTCCCAATGAATATGCACAGGTACGAAAACTCTCGTGTCCCTCGTTTCCACCGCAGGCGGGGCAACACACGTCCATGTGGAGAGTCTGCAGTCTGTCGGGGGAAACGAGGAGGAGTGAGGAGCGGCGCGCTGCCGCCCCTCAACGCAAGGAAGGCAGGGCGGGGCAGGCGAGCGCGGGAGGGGGGGCAGAGACCTGGGAAGACCAGAGACAAGGAGGCGGGAGTGCATGCTACGGAGGCGTGGCAGGGAGGGGTGACCAAGCCTGTGGTGCCAAAGGAGAGTCTAGTGCGAGAGGTGGCAACACGAACAGGGGGCTGCTACCTGACCTGACGCGGACACCTGACCAGACGCAGCCACCTGAGTAGGCTCAGTAGTCAATGTGTACAGACTCGACCCGGGCCGATGGGTGAACGTGGCCAGGTGACTGTCCGTCCGTGTACACGTGCAGGTCGCCACAAGCTGACCCCCAGGGTGTTGGTAGTGACCATCGCATCCTGGAGGGCAGCGGTACTCACCAAGTTCGTAGAGAACGAGAGGAGGTGAAGGCATGACAGTGAGCCAGACGGAACCGCCGGACACGGGAGAACAGTGGAGGAACATGCATGAACCGGGCCCCCTAAGGGTTCAGCCAGTGAGACTGCAACAGGTGCAGTGAGTGGTGTGACTGTGGTACTGTCGCGAAAGAAGCAGCGGGAAGCACCTGAGTCAAGCGTGAAGGTGTGCAAGGCCTCAGCAGGCGCAGTACCAGAGAGAGCAGACTCACTAGCACCTAGAGCAACAGCCTCTATACCTGGGTCGGGCGGCACACACAGGAAATAGTCACCCTCAGCACTAACAGTCAAAGCATACATGCCAGCAAGGATAGCATCAAAGTCAAGAGCGAAGATATCCACATTGTTCCTAAGCAGCTCTAGCCAGCGGGGGAGCTCAGCCTCGTCGTGAAACTCTGCACGCCAGGCTTCGTCAAGACGGGAGAAGCAGCACTACTCCAAGTGAACAACCTTCCCGCATGTCTGACCAGCCCGATCACCTATGCGAATAACGCTCGGGTAGCGAACAGTACCCCTAGACGCCCCTCGCTGAGCAAACCACTCACGAAGATGTTGGGGCATAAGAGTCTCGCGCGGACGCTGCTGCTGCTGCCTCTGGCCACCGCCAGAACCGCCTCTCTGAACGGCTCCACCCCGACCGCCACCACTGCCGCCGCCACCACTCCCACTGCTGCCACCACCGCCGCCACCACTCCCACTGCTGCCACCACCGCCGCCACCGAAACCTCCACTCCCACCACTACTCCCACCGCCACCACCACCACCTCCACCGCCTCCACCACCGCCTCCACCGCCGCCACCCCCACCACTCTTGCCTCCCTTGCCCTTGCCGCTGCGGCGCCTCCCACTAGGAGCAGACGCAGCCCCGACCTCCTCAGCACGAAGGAAGTCAGAAGCAGCAGCAGAAGCGACAGAGGGGGCAAGGGGGGAGGGGGAACACCCCTCAAAGAAGAGAGTACGAGGAGTGTGTCAGAATATTATGCTCTAGCCTGTAGTGGGGTGCTCTATAGCGAGTACAACCCTTCTAGGGTTTGCTATTTGTATCCCCATTCTTGCTAGTGTAACCCCTCCTTTGTTCATTTCTTACTTGCCTAGCTAGGTCAACCCTAGCTATGGCTTCTCACTGTCCTTACTATCTTGACATGCTATCAGAGCGGTTACGCTCCTGGCCTGTGGGCCCGCCTGCTTCCGCTGCCTTCCTGTGTGTCGCGCGTCCCGTGGCGCGCGATGTTCGTTTTTTCTTCCCGCCGCGCGCCCGGTTTTCTGCCCGCCGTGGCCCCGAGGCGCGCGGCGGTTTCCTCCCTCGTGCGTCACCCCGGGGACCCGCGCTTCCCCCCCTCCCGTCGACCGCCCCGTCGCCCGTCGAAGCGCCCCCCGTCGCCCGTCGAAGCGCCCCCCGTCGCCCGTCACGGAGCCCGCGGACCCGCGCGTCGCCCCCCGTCGCCCGACGCGGCCCGCGCGACCTGCGCCAGGCCCGCGCGCGGCCCGTACGGGCTGCGCCAGGCCCGCGCGCGGCCCGTACGGGCTGCGCCAGGCCCGCGCGCGGCCCGTACAGCCCGCGCGCGGCCCGTACGGCCTGCGCCAGGCCCGCGCGCGGCCCGGGCAGCCTGCCCCAGGGCCGCGCGCCGTCCCCCGCGCCGTCCCCCGTGCTCTTGCCCCGTGCCACCCGTTTTAGGGTTTGGGGGTGGCGAGTGTGGGGGTGGCGGTTATGGGGGTGCAAGAGTGTGCGCCGTCCCCTGCTCCTCCTCCTCCTCCATCTCCCACTGCTGCAGCTGCCGCTGAGGGGGGTGGGTGTGTGGGGAGCCGAAGGAGTGGTGCTAGGGGGGTGACGTGGGAGTGGAGTTAGGGGTTGCAGCAGGGGGTGTGTGTCAGGGGGAGTGGGATAGTTTGGGGAGGTTGAAGGGGGTGGCCGCCGTGAAGCCAGCAGCTCCAGTCGCCCGTGAGACCGTTGCGCCAGTCGCCCGTGAGCCCGTTGCGCCAGTCGCCCGTGAGCCCGTTGCTCCAGTCGCCCGTGAGTCCGTTGCTCGTCTGCCGCTACTTTCAGCCGCGGAGCCAGTTACTCCAGTAGCCCGTGTGCCAGTTGCTCCAGTTGCCAATGTTCCAGTTGCTCCAGTTGCCCGTGTGCCAGTTGCTCCAGTTGCGCCGTGTGCCAGCAGCTTCAGCTGCCGCCCACTACCTCCTCTCCTCTCATAGTCTCTTTCCTCCTCCTCACTTGCCCGTTGTGACTACCACTAGCTTTGCTCATAATTGTGAACTTTAAACTATTGCTTCTTGAACTTGTGCTCAGAATGTGTGGTGACATTGTGATCCACCCTGAGCTTGTACTGCTTTGCTTGCTCTGTTGATTACACCCCACTTTGGCTATGGGGGTGTGTCAGAATGTTATGATCTAGCCTGTAGTGGGGTGCTCTATAGCGAGTACAACCCTTCTAGGGTTTGCTATTTGTATCCCCATTCTTGCTAGTGTAACCCCTCCTTTGTTCATTTCTTACTTGCCTAGCTAGGTCAACCCTAGCTATGGCTTCTCACTGTCCTTACTATCTTGACAGAGTGTTACGAGAAGAACCTACAATGACGATACTGGTCTCAGCTGCAAGGAGGTGCTTCTCGAGCAGGTCGACAGTGAGGTCTGTGGGGTCGAGGGCGAGAAAGTGGTCCCTGACTGAGCGAAGAGAGTCAGGGAGGCGGGTGACAAGGATGTAGAGAGTGATGTACATGAGGGGGGGGGGGGGGGGGTCTTGTCTAGAAACTCGGAGGGAAGCGTGGCTCGGTAGCGAGTGTCGCTAGCGGGAAGGTGGGTGATGAGGTCGGCGACTGTGGAAAAGTCTGAGAGCTCAGGAAAGAGGTAGGGCAGTATGAGTCGGCCTAGAGCAGCAGTGGCAGGGGAGGAGTAACGAGCAACTACAGCGTCGAACAGTTCTTTAGCAGTCTTGTTCTGGCCAAAGTGTGCGCCTTCGGCTAATGGCAGGTGGTTGCGAATGGCAAGGCGAGCAGTAGCGTCACGGGTAAGCCACTGTGAGCGAGTCGCACTGTCAGCTGTGTCGGGGGAGCGAGAGAGGTCCCAGACGTGTGGTCAAACAAGGAGACGCCGTCCCTAGACTCGCTCTGTAGGTACAGCTGTAAGTCGTCTAGCCAGGTCTCAAACTGGATCGAACGACCCTTAGAATAGAACGTGAGAACGCTGAGTGAAGCCATAGCGGGCGAAGCAAGGTGGCGCGTGACCAGCAGGGCTGCACACAGGCAAGGCAGAGCGGCGCGCAGGCAGCAGGGTGGCGCGCGGGCACTAGGGAAGCGCGCAAGGCAGGGCAAGGAGGCGCGTGGGCCCTAGAGCGGCGCGACGCACAGGGGAGGGCGGCGTGCGGCCTGCAGGGCGGCGCGACGGGCAGCAGGGCGGTGCGCGCGGTCAGCAGAGTGGCGCGACGAGCGGCAGGGCGGCGCGACGGGCAGCAGGGCGGTGCGCGGCTAGCAGGGCGGCGCGGTGGGCAGCAGAGCAGCGCGCAGCCAGCAGGGTGGCGCGACGGGCAGGGCAGGGCAGCGCGACTCGTGGGGCAGCGATATGGGCAGGGAACTAGTCGGTGAGTCCTAATAAATACGGCCCTGGAACAGGACCTGCTCTGAAACCACGTCAGAAGACTGAACGAGAATGAATGAATTAAGTGTGGAGAGCCACTCTACAACGGTAGTGAGCTAGACTACGGGGTTGGCACGAACTACTAGGAGTGATCGTAGCTTTGCTTAGTTCCTTAGTGCTTGCACATTCACGGGAGAAATCGGCAAGAGTTTCCACTAGCAAAGTTGGAATAATAGAATTATTTTTTCAAGCAATGACAGAAATGACTACATCAGGCACCTAGCAACTCTGCAGCTAGCTTGGTCGACCGCCTGCCAGCATTGCATAGAGGAGCCGCGCCAACACTGCAGAAGAGCAATCTGCCAACACTGCAGTTTGACGGCGTGCCAACGATGCAGCAGTGCGGCTGTAGAGCGTTGCCCCGTAGAAGACAGCAGTGCGCACGCTTGCAGGTGCGCGCAAACGATTGGCCCGACCTTCATCGCTGTGCATCCGTCGGCTGTTGTCTGCGCCTGACGAGCCACATCGACTTCAGGATACCAGCCCGCAGTCGCCTTCGCCATCGCGACCTCGACGACGTTCGCGTGCCTCCGCAGAACTCGTCGAGCAGGTTACCTGGTCGACCTGGACACCACCAGATGCTCCCGGTCGACCACCAGGTGCCTCCAGTCGACCACCAGGCCCTTCGGTCGACCACTAGGTGCTTCTGGTCGACCACCAGGTGCCTCTGGTCGAGCACCAAGTTTTATGGTCGACCGTAGCTCTTCAGCATCTCCCTTGTCGACGGACCCCTTCCGGCGACCAGAACTGTCAGCGGTTGTCGCCGAGCTCCCCTCGTCGACCGCTGCTCACTTGTCAGGTCGACGGACTGCTCCAATGACCTCCCCGTCGAACCGTAGGCCGACAGACTGCTCCATCGACCCTCTGGTCGAACTGCAGGTCGACGGACTGCTCCGTCGACCTCCCGGACGGCCCACCCGTCGCCCAAGCCAGTCAGTTGCTCCCTGGTCGACAGCAACACTACATCGGTCCCCTGCAGCTCGACGTAGCCTGTCGAGCAGCTCTCCCACTGTGAACGGTCGGCTGCTACTCCCGTACATCCGACCAAGTCGTCGGCGTTGCCCAAGCGAGGGCGGGGCCAACACTCCATTCCCGTTAACACTAAGATCAAAGTGGGTACAAGTATTAACCTTATTTGGGTTGTACCCCTTATGGGCTACCCCACTACAGCCTACACAACAAGAACATCATAACATTTTGACGTACCAGCGCTGGAGACGTTGGAGCTGTAGGTACTGGTGCTGGAGGCACTGGAGGAGCTGGAGCTGGTGGTACTGCACAGCGGCGACTGTTCTTCGCTCCGCCGTCACCGTCATCTCTGCCACCACCTGACTCGGAGCTTCACCAGGTTCTTAGCCTCCCGTCTTCTACTGGCCTTACTCCTCCCTTACAGTGTCCACCGCCTGACCAGCCGCAGCCACAGTTACATCCAGGCTCACCGCTGCCTGCTCCTTCTCATTACACTGAGCAGACGGACTCTCTTACAGAGCGTCGTGAGCCTGCATCTCGTCCTGCCTCGCCTGTTCGCGCTGTTCGCACTGGTCGTCGTGTTCCTCGTCCGCGTCCTCCTCCTGTCCTCGCCCCTCATACTATGGCACTTCGTCCTTCCTCTGTTCCACAGCGTGTCCCCCTGCCGTCTCCTCCTGCGTCCTCTCTTCCGCACGTTCCGGACCCTGAGTCTGACCTGGTTCGTGCTGCCAGCCCTACTGTCACGCGTCTCCTAGCCACTGTTGTCACTAACCCTTCGTTTGAGTCCACTTCCGAGTCTGTCTTAGTTGCTGAGCTTGTTGACTTTGCTCCTGCGTGTCGTCTCGACTACGCCGCTAGTCTTGTTGCTGGTTCTAAGTCTGACTGTCCTCCGTCCGTCGGGGGTGAGTGTGCTTTTGGCACGGACGTCCTTGAGGGCAGGCAGGAGAATTTTGAGTGTCTGCAGCTACTGTACCTCATCTCGTGGCCATGCTGCTTGCACCTGAGGGAGACCTGGATGCACTGGACATCCCGACCCCGCGCTCTTACGCAGAGGCGATTACGGGTCCCTACGCCTCTCTGTGGTAGATAGCTGTGGATGCCTAGATGACATCCTGGAAGTCCACTGGCACTTACTGTTGGAGTAGGCTAGAGCTCGCTCTGGTCTTTATCTTGGTGTTCTTATATTATTTCTCCATTCTTAGAGAGAGTTATGCATTCAGGTTCATTTTAGGTTCATTTCGTAGTTCTTAGTACACACTGAACACGCCCTAGGTTCAATTAGGGTTTCCAACCCTCTCTCTTTTGTATCTCGATATTTTCTTCCTAGTGTAACTTTTTCGACCCCACCTAACTCTCTCGCCATCCATGGCTCCTCTCATCTTAACATGGTATTCAGAGCGTAGTCCTAGGCGTTTCATACTTATCCGTATTTCTTAGATAATCTCCGGCCCTTAGGCCATTTCCGCGTTACTTAGCTAGACGTTTTTTTTTTTATCTCCTTTCTTTCCCGTCACTCTTAAAAATCGCATTTTTTGCCACATTAAACTCTCGCGGATCCCTCAAACCAGTCCGTAGCGCGTCGCCATAGTGCCCTTATCACTCTCCCGCGCCTTCCCATTCGTCGCGCCTCCTTCTCCTCCCGTTTCTGACGGTCGCGCGCCCATTTTCGCCCAAAGCGCGCTCTGCCATCCCCCCCTTTTCCCATCCCGTCGCGCGCGCTTTCCGCTCCCGCAGCCGCGTGCGCTAAGCACCGTCCAGCAGCGCGCGCGCCTGCCCTTCCTTGCGGCGCGCCCTGCCCTTCCTCGATCCGCCCCTTCCCTCACCCTCCTCCTCCTTCTCTCTCTCCTTTGTGCTTCCCCCCACTATCTCACCCCTCCTCCACCTCTTTCCTCTCTTTATCTGCTGCAGCTGGTAGCTGATTGTGTTGTGTAGCTGTGGTTCCTCCACACCTTCCCTCCTCCTCAACATCCCCCTCTCAACTGCTCAACTGCAAACTCTTCACAATTCTCCCTCCTCCTCTTGTTTCTCCCTTCAGCGGCACAGCAGCAGACTTCTCCGCCGCTATCCCTCCTCCTCTAGTTTCTCCCCTCAGCGGCGCAGCAGCAGACTACTCCGCCATTTTCCCTCCTCCTCTGGTTTCTCCCCGCATCGGCTCAGCAGCAGACTACTCCGCCGTTTTCCCTCCTCCTCTGGTTTCTCCCCGCATCGGCTCAGCAGCAGACTACTCCGCCGTTTTCCCTCCTCCTCTGATTTCTCCCCGCATCGGCTCAGCAGCAGACTACTCCGCCACTATCCCTCCTCCTCTTGTTTCTCCCCTCAGCGGCTCAGCAGCAGACTACCCCGCCCTTATTCCTCCGCCTCTTATACCTCTCCCCACATCTGCTCTGCAGCTGTTTCCTCCTCCTCATGGCAACCTCTCTCGCCCTCCCCTCCCTCCCTCTGCTGGTCCTTCAGCTCGCGCCTGATGGCAGCGCAGTCAACTTCCCCAGTTGGCTGAACTGTCTTGAGCGCACGCTGTCTGGCACCCTCGTGAGTGGCTTTAACCTCTGGTTTGTCACTCAGCAGAGTGGTTCTGGCGCCATTCCTACCTCTCCCTCTGCACCCACCTCTTCCTCCTCTGACCCCTATGCTGATGGCCTCCGTGCTGCCATTGCTGAAACTGAGCGCCTTGTGGCCACGGCGCAAGCCACTGCCAAGGCTGCTCCTGACAATGCTGCTGCGCGTGACTTTGCTCGTATTATTGCTGAGTCCCTCGAGAGCACCCGCAAGCGCCTCACTGAGCACCTCGCTGCCCCCTCTCCTCGCACGCCCCTTTCCTCTGCTCCATCTCACTCTGACCTTCTCGCTGACTGGCATGTTGCCAACGCACGTGCTTGTCAGGTCATCCTTGCCTGCCTACCTCCAACCCTTCTCCCTCAGTGCTCGCACATCCGCTATGCCAAGGACCTTCTCGGCTATCTCACCGAGCGCTTTCAGTCACAGACTCCCATCAGTGTCATTGCCCTCTTACGCGAGCTCACCTCTCTTCATCTTGCTGACTTCACCACCATGGCAGACTACATCGCTCGTGTGCAGACGCTGTCCTCCCAACTTGCCGCTCAACAGTTTGAACTCTCCGATCATGTCTGCGGTGCCCTCCTCCTCACAGGCCTCACTCCTGAATACAGTGTTCATGTCACCCTGTATGGTGAGCGCCCCGCCGACCAGTGGTCGTTCTCTCGTGTCTCTGCCTTCCTCCTCCAGGCAGAGCTCAACCTCCGCAACTGCCCTCCTACCGCCGCTGCTGTCACACCCTCTTCTGCCCCTCCTCCTCTCTCCACCACCACTGCCGCCGCTGCTTCCTCTCGCCCTCGCAACACCTTTCCTCCTTGCACCTACATCATTCGCCAGGGGCCCCGCAAGGGTCAGCCCTGCGGTCGCACCAATCATCCCACCTCCTCCTGCTTCCAGAAGCTCACCGATGACTGGTTCCTGGCTGGCAACACTGGTCGCCCTCCCAACTGGCTTCAACTCTCTCGTCAGCGTCGCCAGTCCTCTGCTCAGGCGGTCCTTGCGGCCGCCGACTCTGGTGCAGGTGTTCAGACCTCTGCTCTCAGTGTGACTATGCCTAGTCAGGATAGCATTCTGGGGGCTTCTCCCCTTATGGACCCTCGTTTTGCCATGATGTTTGCTCCTTCTGTTAATGGCAATGATTCTCAGTATCTTGGTCCCACAGCTGCTGCTCTTTCCCTCCCTCGCACTCTTGAGTTTGTTCTTGACAGTGGTGCTACTGACTCTGTTTTTCGTGACGCTGGTGTGCTTCGCTCTTTTCCCCATCCCCTCTCCATTCAAGGGGCTGGGGATACCATGACCATGACTTGCACCGCTACCTCTTCTCTTCCCTGTCCTGCCTCCCCCTCTGGTGCTGTGACTGGCCTCTATGTTCCTTCTTGCCGCCACAACCTTCTTTCTCTCTCTGCTCTTCAACGTCTTTGTGTGCGAGCTATCTTTCCTGAATGTGACTCCTATTGTGATCTCTATCATCGCAACCGCCATCTTGCACGCTTCACTCTTTCTCCTATCACTCGCCTCTACACTCTTCGTGTCTCTCTTCCCCCCTCTGCCCATCATGCCTCTTTCGCTTCCGCCCTTTCCGTTCCCTCCTGCGACTGTCGCTCTCTTACTCAACCTACCCTTCTCCTTCATCATCGACTTGGCCACCCCAATTTTCCCCTTCTTCGCAGTATGGTCTCTTCTAAGCTTCTTCACGGCCTCCCTCCCTCTCTCCCTCCCCTTCCTCCTTCTCCTGCTCCTCCATGCACCCCATGTGTCCAGGCCAAACTCTTCCAATCACCTCATCCCTCTTCTCCCTCTGCCTCCCCCCAACCCCTTGACCTAGTTCATATGGATCTCTGGGGTCCCTCACCTACTGCTTCTCGTCAGGGTCATCGCTATTTTCTGCTTTTGGTTGATGACCACTCGCACTTTGCAACTGTCTATCCCCTCCGTGCCAAATCTGACGCTCCCTCCCTCATCATTCGCTGGGCTGAGCAGGCCCGTCTACGTTTTAAGCGTCCTGTCGCGCGCTTCCATTCCGATGGTGGTGGCGAATTCTTTAATCACTCCCTCTCCTCTTACTGTGCCTCTCGTGGCATTCGCCAGACCTCCACTCTTCCTCACTCCCCACAGCAGAATGGGGTTGCTGAGCGTCGCAATCGCACTCTCATGGAAATTACTCGCTGCCTTCTCACCCATACCACTGCTCCCCACTCTCTTTGGAGCTATGCTCTTCTCCATGCCACTTTACTCTCTAACCTCCGCCCTCATCCTCTTCGCCCCACTACCACCCCCTTCCAGCTCTGGACTGGCCGACAGCCCTCTGTCCTCCCTCTTCGGGTATGGGGATGTGTCGCCCATGTTCTTGTAAATCCAGCAGACCGATCTCGTCAGGGTGGGAAACTCGCTCCCAAGACGCAACTCTGTGCATTCCTTGGCATCAACTCTGATTGTCCTGGTTATCTTTTCTACGCCCCCTCCTCTCACCAACTCATCCGCAGCCAGGACGTCATTTTCGATGAGACCCGTTCTCCATTCCATTATCCCCCACCCGCCCCTCCTGTCCCTTCTCTTCACTGGACTGATTTCGATCAACCGTCGTCTGTCCTCCCCTCCCCTCCCCCCCCCCCTCCCATCCCGCCTCTTCTCGCCCCTCCCCCTGCACCAGCCTCTACTTCCCCCCCTTCCGACATCATCTCTGGCGCCTCCCCACCCGCCTCTTCTTCTTCGGCTCCCCTCCCTTCCTCACCTCCATCTTCCTCTCAACCCCCTTCGCCCGCTCCCATCCCTCCCCCTTCCCCGCGCCTTACTCGCTCCATGACACGTGCCCTTTCTAATTTCCAGCACTCTGCCCTTTTCACTCGTCTATCTCCATCCCAGGATGTGAATCTTCTTGAAGATCGCTTTGAGGAACTTTTCACCATTCATCCTGTTTCTCCTCTCCTCTGTGTCACCGTCGGTGACTTTAGCAATTCTCCCACACTTCTCTCTGTTGACACCGCTGCCATTCCCACCCCTCAGTCCTACTCCGAGGCCGTGTCGGGCTTTCATGCCACTGAGTGGATGGCTGCGATCATTGCTGAGTGTGAGGCATTTACAAGAACTAATTCCTACATTGACTCTGTCCCCCCCCCTGGCGCCACCATTGTCAAGGGCAAATGAATCTTCCGTGTCAAGCAGCTGCCCGGCGAACTTCCTGTCTTCAAGGCCCGCTACTGTGCCAAGGGCTTCACTCAGCGTGAAGGCATTGACTACTTTGCCACTTACTCCCCCACAGCCCGTCTCCCCACTCTCCGCCTCCTTCTTGACTTAGGTGCTCGCTGGAAGTGGGAGATCCATTCCATGGACGTTTCCAATGCTTTCCTCCAGGGCGAGCTGCATGAGCGCATATTCCTTGAGCGTCCGGCTGGCTTTCCTCGCCCTTTCCCTCCAGGCACTGTTTGGGAATTAAAGCGACCTGTGTATGGCCTTAAACAGGCCCCGCGCGAGTGGCACGCCAAACTCGCGTCTACCCTTCACTCTCTTGGCTTCTCTACCTCCACTTCCGACCCCAGTCTTTTCATTCGCACTTCCCCCCACAGACTCTACATTCTTGCCTACGTGGACGATTTGGTGCTGCTTGCTGAGGACTCCGCCGATCTTGCCGCTGTCAAGAAAGCCCTGCAGTCGCATCTCCTGTGCAAGGATCTTGGCGAGCTTCGTCACTACCTCGGCATGGAGATCCGTCGTGATCGTGCTGCTTGCACCATCTCTCTCTCCTAGTCTTTCTACATCCAGTCCATCCTCCAGCGGTTCGAGATGTCGCAGGCCAAACCGGTCTCCACCCCTCTTCCCGCTAACCATCAGCTCACTACCCCTGCCGTCCCTGCTCCCTCCTCTGAGCTGCGGCCTTATCCTGAGCTCGTTGGGTCTCTTATGTATGCTATGATGTGCACTCGCCCCGACCTTGCTTACCCCCTCAGTGTTCTCTCTCGCTTTGTCGGTCTAGGCCGCCACACTGACGTGCACTGGGCGGCTGCTAAGCGCGTCCTGCGCTATCTGCGTGCAATCTCTGACCTTGCTCTCACTCTTGGTGGCTCTATTCCTCCCGTTCTCTCCGGCTACAGTGACTCTTCCTACGCTGACTCTCGCCCTGATCGCCGCTCCTCTCAGGGCTATGGTTTTACTCTTGGCAGTGGTCTCATCAGCTGGCGCTCCACTCGCTCATCCTCTGTCTGCCTTTCCACCTGCGAGGCTGAGTTATACGCAGGCACCTTGGCAGCTCAGGAGGCTCGCTGGCTCTCATTTCTCCTTGCTGATCTTGGTCACTCTCAGTCCTGTGTGATGCTCTCCTGTGACAGTGCGAGCATGATCCATCTCACTGAAAATCCTGTCTATCACGCCCGCAGCAAGCATATTGAGGTCCGCTATTTTTCGTGCGCGAGCTGGTGCAGTCTGGCTTCTTACGCCTTCGCAAGGTGGACGCTACTGCCAACCTTGCTGACATTTTCACCAAGGCCCTCCTGCGTGCGCCACACCGTTTCTACGTGCGCGAGCTTGGGCTCACGCGTCTCTCCACTTCTGGGGGTGTGCCGGTTCGCTAGGTGTTTTGCTCCAGAGCTTCACCTAGCCTGGGGGTGTGTTGGAGTAGGCTAGAGCTCGCTCTGGTCCTTATCTTGGTGTTCTTATATTATTTCTCCATTCTTAGAGAGAGTTATGCATTCAGGTTCATTTTAGGTTCATTTCGTAGTTCTTAGTACACACTGAACACACCCTAGGTTCAATTAGGGTTTCCAACCCTCTCTCTTTTGTATCTCGACATTTTCTTCCTAGTGTAACTTTTTCGACCCCACCTAACTCTCTCGCCATCCATGGCTCCTCTCATCTTAACACTTACGGCCGCCGGGTTCTCCGTCTGTCTTCAAGGCTCGTTACGTTGCACGAGGCTTTAGGGCGTGTGTGAATCTAATTGCAGTTCGAAAATGGGTCGAACGTAGGGTGGTAACCAGTTTCGTTGATGTTTGTGAATTCTTTCGCCGATGCCATGTTCAAACTGATTTCCACCAAACTCGAACCCCGAAAAGTGAACAAGAGTCGAGAATGTGAGCAAACGTGGTTTTGCACGTTGTTTTGAACGTGTGTGGTTTCAGGCACGTACGAGGAGTGAGCGACACACGCTACACATTCGTGCACCAATAGATGCACGACCGAAACCATAAGCATACCCCCTCAAGCAAAGCCCGCCACGTGGAAGTTGATCTCGACCAAGTGATTGCGCGTTGAGAGTCATTGTGGAATGCTGAGTTGGCGTATGGCATGACACTCTCACCTTTGTAGCTAGTTGGACAGCCCAGGGAGAGACGATGAGATGAGTTGGAAGTCTAGAGAGGAATTTTGGCAAGCGCGATTCGTTGACGTGTCGCGCTGTCAAGATGCCGATACTGGGTAACCTACACATCCTAGTGAAGGTTCGATTCCCCTCCTACTGGCTTGAACTTGCAGATTCGAACTTGCGCGTGTGATTGTGAGTTTATAACTTTTGACACCGGCGGTTCGAACCTTGCAAGCACTTAAAATCGAGCCAGGTTCGTTGAGTGTTCACTTGCTACATTCGAATCAAAAACATAAACTTTAGGTAAAAATTAGAATCACACACGCCCTTAGTGAGCGACAGGGAGTTGACTTCTTTCAGACCTTCTCCCCCAACCCGAAGATGACCACTCTTCGGGTGCTGCAGCACGTTGCCGCTCAGCGTGACTACGAACTTCACTCTCTTGACTTCAGCACAGCTTTCTTACACGGCAGCCTGCACGAGGAGATCTGGCTACGCCGTCCACCTGGCTTCACTGGGTCGTTTCCTGCAGGTACCCAGTGGAGCCTCCGGCGACCAGTCTACGGTCTTCGCGAGGCGCCTCGTGAGTGGCACGACACACCGAGGACGACACTTGCGGCTCTTGGGTTTGCTCCTTCGACTGCAGACCCGTCGCTGTTTCTACGCACCGACACTTCGCTACCGCCGTTCTACATCCTCGTGTACATCGACGACTTGGTTTTTGCCACTGTTGACACTGAGGCACTGGCCCTTGTGAAGTTGGAGCTGCAGAAGAGACATACGTGCACAGACCTGGGTGAGCCACGCGACTATCTTGGCTTGCAGATCACCCGGGACAGAGCACGGCGCACCATCACACTGACTCAGTCACACATGGTGCACCAGGTCCTTCAGCGCTTCGGCTTCCAGTTCTCCTTGCCACAGTCCACGCCTCTGCCTACCGGTCGCTCGCTCTCAGCTCCACCTTCGGACGAGTCCATAGAAGCGACTGGTCCGTATCCAGAGCCTGTGGGCTGCCTCATGTACCTGATGACCTGCACTCGACCTGACCTTGCCTACCCTCTTAGCCACCTGGCACACTACGTTGCGCATGGGAGACACAGACGAGAGCACTGGGAGGCTGCTAAGAGGGTGTTGTGCTACTTGTGCAGTACATCGGGCATGGGGCTCATGCTTGGAGGACGGGGTCGAGTTGTCCTCACTGGACACTCGGACGCGTCTTGGGTTGATGACCTGGCTACGCAGCGGTCGTCACAGGGTTACACGTTCAGCCTTGGCTCCGGCTCTGTTTCTTGGCGGTCTACGCGCTCGTCTTCTGTTCTCAGCTCCAGTTGTGAGGCTAAGATCTACGCAGCAGCTATGGTTGCACAGGAGTTACGCTGGCTCACCTACCTGCTGACTGACTTGGGAGAGTGGCCTAGTTCTCCTCCAGTTCTGTCCGTAGTCAACAAGGCCGCTGTTGCCTTGTGTCAGGAGCACAGACTGGAGCACAAAACGAAGCACATCGCTCTGCGTTACTTCCTTGCTCGAGAGTTGCAGCAGCGTGGTCAGCTTCGTCTTGCTTACGTGGCCACCCAGGCCAACACTGCTGATATATTCACTAAGGCACTTCCGCCTGGTGATCATCAGCGTTTCTGTACTGCTTTAGGCCTTGTGCCTGCTTTGTCCGACTTGCTCATTTCGTGGCTTTTCTTGTACTGTGCATATATATATATACATATGTATATATATACATATAGATATATATGTCAAACATTATACATGTTATATTTGTGTAGGCTATAGTGGGTTAGTCTATAGGGGGGTCACAACTCTAGGGTTTCATATTTGTACTCTCATTCCTTTCTAGTTCAACCACACTTGTTCATTCTAACATGGTATTACGAGCCTAGGTTAGCCACCTAGGACCGCCTACTACTACGGGCCCACCGTTCCGTTAGAAGCGCCCTCGTGCGCCTCGCCTTACTCGCGCCCTCGTGCGCCTCTCTATACTCGTGCGCCCTCGCGCGCTCTGCCTCTCACTACCGCGCGCGCGCAGCCCGCTAGCCACCCGCGCGCGGCCCGCTTTCCGTACGCGCAGCCCGCTAGCCAACCGCGCGCGGCCCGCTTGCCGTGCGCGCGACCCCCAAGCCGCCCGCGCGCGGCCCGCTAGCTCCCCGCGCAGCCAGCGCCACTAACGCGCGGCCCGCCGCGGCCTTGTGCGCCCCCCCCCCCCCCCCCCCGCCCGCGAGCTGCTCGCCGCCTCGCGCTGCCGTCGCTCGCACGCAGGCCGCAGCCTGCGCGCCGCAGCTGCTCGCACGCCGGCCGCCTCCGCGCAGCTGCCGCCCGCGCGCAACTGCAGCTCGCGCGCCAATGCAGCCTGTGCGCCGCTGCCGCCCGCGCGCAACCACAACCCGCGCGCAACTGCAGCCTACGCGCCGCTGCCGCCCGTGCACAGGCCCCCAGCCGAACCGCGCAGCCCGAACCGAGCCGCGCCGCCCTACCTGAACCGAGCCGCGCCGCCCGTACTGAACAGCCTCTCTGGACCGAGCCGCCCTACCTGCATCGCGTAGCCTAATGCTCTTAGGGTGCGCTTACTGCTACTACTACTGCTACTATGGCTAGTCCTCCTGTACTCGCTTTCGATGCTGAGGGCCGCCCAGTGAAGTTCGACACCTGGCTAGATGACCTGCACCTCTTCCTACAGCTCACTGCCAAGGAGGACATCTCACTGTACGATCACGCCCTAGGCCATGCTACTGCCCCTGATACTTCTGCTGACAGCACTGCCCGCTCACAGTGGCAGACTCGTGACGCCCACGCTCGCTTTGCTATTCGCAACTCCCTGCCGATAGATGAGCGCGAGCACTTTGGCCAGCACAAGACTGCTAAGGAACTGTACACTGCTGTCGTTGCTCGTTACTCCTCACCTGCTTCTGCCGCACTAGGCCGCCTCTCACTCGCCTACCTGTTCCCCGACCTGACCTCCTTTCACACAGTCGCTGACCTCATCACCCACCTCAAGACTAGTGAGGCCCGCTTCCGCGCTGCTATGCCTGACGAGTTCCTTGCTAGCAACCCCCCCCCGCTCTGGCTCACTCTCTACCACATCGTCACCCGCCTCCCTGACTCTCTGCGCGCAGTCAGGGATCACTTCCTAGCTCGCTGCCCCACTGAGCTCACCATTGCCCTCCTCGAGAAGGAACTACTTGCAGCTGAGGCGAGCATCGTCGCTGTAGGTGCCTCTCGTGGCGACCCCCGCACCCCTTTCTTTGAGGGGTGTTCCCCTTCCCCCCTTCTCCCCTCTGTAGCCTCTGCTTCTGCTGTCGACCTCCTTGGTGCTGAGAAGGTCGGGACCGCGTCTGCTCCGAGCGGGCGCCGCAGGAACAGAGGGGGCAAGGGTGGAGGTGGCGGCGGGGGAGGCGGGGGTGGAGGCGGTGGGAGTGGAGGAGGGGCTGGAGAGGCTAGTGGCGGCAGTGGGGGTGGTGACGGCAGCGGCGGGGGCGGTGGCAGGGGCGGGGGCGGCAGCGGGGGCGGAGGTGGTCGTGGCAGCGGCAGGGGAGGAGGTGGTCGAGGAGGTGGCGGCGGCGGTGGTGGTCGTGGAGGCGCTGGCGGTGGTCTGAGCCAGCAGCACACTCCGTCGCTCCAGGAGGCCCGTGAGTGGTATTCGCAGCGCCGGGGGGCGGGTGGCTTTAGCTGCACGTACGTCATCCGCACTGGTGACCGCACTGGTCAGACGTGTGGGAGGCCGCACCCCACGCAGCGCTGTTTCTCGCGCCTTGACGACGCTTGGCGCGCCCAGTTCCCTGATGGCGCTGAGCTGCCCCGCTGGGCTGATCTGGAGAGGAAGGGAGTTGATATCTGGGCTCTAGACTTTAATGCTATTCTCACTGCCATGTATGCGATGTTTACTAGTGGAGAGGGTGCTCAGTACTTGTGTGTTCCGCCCGACCCGGGCATTCTGACCAGTGAGGCTGCCGCTCTAGGTGCTAGTGAGACTGCCACTGCAGGTACTCGCGTGTCTGCCACCTCAGGTGATGGTGAGGCTGCCGCTCTAGGTGCTAGTGAGTCTGCCCCCCCTGGTACTGAGTCGACTGAGGCACTGCACACCTTCACCCTGGACTCAGGTGCTTCTCGCTGTTTCTTTCGTGACCGCACTGCCCTTGAGCCGCTTGCTCGGCCAGTTGCTGTCTCCCTCGCTGACCCCTCTGGGGGTCCGGTCATTGCGACCTCCTCCACTGTTCTTCCCTGTCCTGCGGTCCCGTCGGGCACACTGTCCGGTCTCCACCTCCCCTCGTTCTCTACGAACTTGGTGGCGGGTTGTGCGCTCCAGGACGCGGGTGTTCACCAGTTCACCCCTGCCTACGAGCGCGTGACACACTGCACGTGTGCTCGGACGGGCCGTCACCTGGCTACCTTCACTCGGCAGCCGGGGTCGGACCTGTACACACTGACCACTAAGTCCCCTCAGGTAGCTGCGTCTGCGTCCGCGTCTGCGTCAGGTCAGCTGTCGGCCCCCTGCTCGTGTCGCTCTCTGGCGCATGAGACTGTCCTCTGGCACCACCACCTTGGTCACCCGTCTGTGCAGCGCCTTCGGGCCATGCACAAACGGGACCTTGTTGCTGGTCTTCCCAGGGTTCTCCCTCCCCTCCCACCCTCGCCTGCTCCTCCCTGTCTTCCCTGTGTCGAGGTTCAGCAGCGCGCCGCTCCTCACTCCTCCTCCTTTCCCCCGACGACTGCTCCCTTGCAGACGCTCCACCTGGACGTGTGGGGCCCAGCCCGCGTCCGTGGACAGGGTCAAGAGAGGTACTTCCTGATTGTTGTTGACGACTACTCTCGCTACACCACGGAATCCCCTTGCGCACCAAGGGTGAGGTCCCTGATGTCTTGATCCCTTGGATCCGCAGAGCTCGTCTCCAGCTCACTGAGCGATTTTGCTCGGACTTTCCTGTCCTGCGTTTGCACTCTGACAGAGGTGGTGAGTTCTCCTCCGACCTTCTGGCAGCCTACTGTGCCGAGCACGGCATTGAGCAGTCGTTCACGCTTCCGGCCTCTCCACAGCAGAATGGGGTTGCTGAGCGCCGCATTGGCTTGGTCATGGAGGTCGCTCGTACCTCCCTGATCCATGCGGCTGCTCCCCACTTTCTGTGGCCGTTTGCGGTCCGATACGCTGCGCATCAGCTCAACCTCTGGCCCCGTGTCTCCTTACCGGAGACTTCCCCGACACTGCGTTGGACGGGAGAGGTTGGCGATGCGTCGCGTTTTCGGGTCTGGGGATCCCGAGCTTTTGTTCGCGACACGTCCGCGGACAAGCTCTCCCGTCGCGCTGTTCCCTGTGTCTTCCTTGGCTTTGTCCCGGACGCGCCTGGTTGGCAGTTTTACCACGTCACCTCGCGCCGGGTTCTGGCCTCTTAGGACGTCACTTTTGACGAGTCCGTCCCCTACTACCGCCTCTTCCCCTACCGCACTGCCCCGCTCCCCCCTCCGCCTCTCTTCCTCGCGCCAGGTGCTGCTGTGGTAGACCCCCTTCCCCCTCAGGGTGCCGCTCCCTCAGGTGTGTCCCAGGTAGACCCGGATGAGCCTGTCGAGGTAGGAGTCGAGTCTCGTCCTGCTAGGGGTGCTGAGCCTGCGCGTGAGGAGCCTGGCGGTGCTGAGTCTGGGGGTGCGGAGCCTGGGGGTGCTGAGCCTGGGGGTACTGAGCCTGGGGGTGCGGAGTCTGGAGGTGCGGAGCCTGGGGGTGCTGAGCCTGGAGGTGCTGAGTCTGGGGGTGTTGAGCCTAGTGGTCCTGAGCCTGGGAGTGCTACACCTGGAGGAGCCCTCTCCTCACAGCAGCTGCAGGAGAGGTACCTACAGTACTGCAGCCTCAGGAGAGGTGCTGCTGGAGCTGGTCCAGTGCTTCCCTTCCTACTCGGGAGCTCCCCTCCCTTCAGCAGATCCGAGAGTGGTACACGCGACGCTGCAGTCTTCGGAGTGGCGCTCCTGGTGTTGCGGACCCTGGTCCTGCAGGTGCTGCTGGTGCTGGGGACTCGGATGGTGGAGCTGCTACTGGTGCTGAGGACCCGGACGTTGGAGCTGCTGCTGGTGCTGAGGACCCGGGCGGTGGAGCTGCTGCTGGTGCTGAGGACCCGGGCGTTGGAGCTGCTACTGGTGCTGAGGACCCGGCCGTTGGAGCTGCTGCTGGTGCTGAGGACCCGGGCGTTGGAGCTGCTGCTGGTACTGAGGACCCAGGCGTTGGAGCTGCTGCTGGTGCTGAGGACCCGGGTGGTGGAGCTGCTGCTGGTGCTGAGGACCCGGACGTTGGAGCTGCTGCTGGTACTGGAGACCCTGACGCTGGTGTCTCTACTGGTTCTGGAGACGCTGCGCGGCCGCGACCGTACTTCGTACCGCTCCTTCAGCAGGTTCTTGGTCAGACTCCTCCTCCTTGTCCTCCTTCCTCCGCAGAGTGTCCTCCGCCTGTCCAGTCGTAGTCACAGTTACCGCCTGCCTCGCCTCTCCCTGGTCCCTCTCCTTACACTGGTCCCACAGGAGGTCTTACGGAGCGTCGTGAGCCTGAGTCTCGTCCTGCGTCGCCTGTTCGTACTGCTCGCACTGGTCGTCGTGTCCCACGTGAGCGTCCTCCTCCTGTCCCTGGCACTCACTACATGACTCTGCGTCCCTCCACTGCTCCTCAGCGTGTCCCTCTACCGTCTCCTCCTGCGTCCTCTCTACCTACTCTTCCTGACCCGGAGTCTGACTCCCGTCGTGCTGCCAGTCCCACTGTCACGCGTCTCCTAGCTACTGTTGTCACTGACCCTACCTTTGAGTCCTCTGCTGCGTCTGCTCTGGTCGCTGAGTTGGTTGACTTTGCTGCTCGGTGTCGTCTCGACTACGCTGCTAGCCTTGTTGCTGAGTCTGAGTCTGTCTGTCCTCCGTCCGTCGGGGGTGAGTGTGCTCTTGGCACGGACGTCCTTGAGGACAGACAGGAGGAGTTCCAGTGCTTTGCTGCTGCTTTGCCCCATCTCGTGTCCATGCTAGTTGCCCCTGAGGGAGACCCGGATGCACCAGACATCCCGACCCCGTGCTCTTACGCAGAGGCGATGGCGGGTCCCTACTCCTCTCAGTGGCAGACAGCCATGGACGTAGAGATGGCTTCCTGGAAGTCCACACGCACCTACGTCGACGAGGTTCCCCCACCTGGGGCGAACATCGTCAGTGGCATGTGGATTTTCAGGGTGAAGCGGCCGCCGGGTTCTCCTCCTGTCTTCAAGGCGCGCTACGTTGCTCGAGGCTTCAGTCAGCGAGAGGGAGTAGACTTCTTCTAGACCTTCTCCCCCACCCCAAAGCCACTCAGCGCGACTACGAGCTTCACTCACTTGACTTCAGCACTGCTTTCTTGCAGGGCAGCTTGCACGAGGAGATCTGGCTGCGCCGTCCTCCTGGCTTCACTGGGTCGTTTCCTCCTGGTACCCAGTGGAGGCTCCAGCGGCCGGTCTACGGTCTCCGCCAGGCGCCACGTGAGTGGCACGACACACTGAGGACGACACTTGCGGCTCTTGGGTTCGCTCCCTCTACTGCTGACCCGTCGCTGTTTCTACGCACCGACACCTCGCTGCCGCCGTTCTACATCCTCGTGTACGTCGACGACTTGGTTTTTGCCACTGCTGACACTGCGGCACTCGCCCACGTGAAGTCGGAGCTGCAGAAAAGACACACGTGCACAGACCTGGGTGAACTGACAAGCTATCTTGGCTTGCGGATCACCCGGGACAGAGCACGGCGCACCATCACCTTGACTCAGTCACACATGGTGCAGTAGATCCTTCAGCGCTTCCGCTTCATGTACTCCTCGCCTCAGTCCACTCCTCTGCCTACCGGTCACTCACTCTCAGCTCTGCCTTCGGATGAGTCCGTAGAGCCGAGTGGCCCGTATCCAGAGCTTGTGGGCTGCCTCATGTACCTGATGACCTGCACTCGACCTGACCTTGCATACCCTCTTAGCATCCTTGCACGCTATGTCGCTCCTGGCCGTCACAGGAAGGAGCACATGGATGCCGCTAAGAGGGTGTTGCGCTACTTGTGCAGTACGTCGGGCATGGGGCTAGTGCTTGGAGGGCGAGACCGAGTTGTACTTAATGGACACTCTAACGCTTCTTGGGCAGACGACCAGGCTACTCAGCGGTCGTCTCAGGGTTACACCTTCAGTCTTGGCTCTGGCTCAGTTTCTTGGCGCTCTACACGCTCTTCTTCTGTTCTCAGCTCCAGTTGTGAGGCTGAGATCTACGCCACAGCCATGGCTGCCCAGGAGCTACGCTGGCTGACCTACCTGCTGACCGACTTGGGAGAGCGGCCTCGTTCTCCTCCAGTGCTGTACGTCGACAACAAGGCTGCCATTGCCTTGTGTGAGGAGCACAGACTGGAACACAGAACGAAGCACATTGCTCTGCGGTACTTCCTTGCTCGAGAGCTGCAGTAGCGCGGTCAGCTTTGTCTGCGCTACGTGGCCACTGAGGCCAACACTGCTGATGTGTTCACCAAGGCGCTTCAGCCTTGTGACCATCAGCGCTTCTGTACTCTTCTAGGCCTTGTGCCTGCTGGACCTCACTTGCTTACTTCTTGACTCTGCTTGTACTGTGATCTTTGTATATATACCTACATGTTTACACTTGCTAGGTTGTGATCACTGCATCTCTTGTTATATTATCAACCTGCATGTGAACTGGTCTTGTGACCACTTGCTTGTGCTCGGAATTTGTGTGGTATCCTTGAGATCCACCCTGAGCTTGTGTTGCTTTGCTTTGACTGGTCTTGTGACCCCTTGCTCTCCCCCACTTCGCCTATGGGGGTGTGTCAAACATTATACATGTTATATTTGTGTAGGCTATAGTGGGTTAGTCTATAGGGGGGTCACAACTCTAGGGTTTCATATTTGTACTCTCATTCCTTTCTAGTTCAACCATACTTGTTCATTCTAACAATATATACCTGCAATCTTACTCTTGCTAGGTTGTGATCACTGTACTGTTTGCTCTCTTTTATATAACTCTGCATGTGAACTGGCCTTGTGGCCATTTGCTTGTGCTCGGTGGTGACTTCTTGATCCACCCTTAGCTAGCTTTGCTTTTCTTGACTGGTCTTGTGACCACTTGTTCTCCCTCGCTTTGCCTGTGGAGGTGTGTCAAAATATTATTATTCTCTTGTTGTTGTCAGAATGTTATTATTCTCTAGCCTGCAGTGGGGTACTCTATAGCGAGTACAACCCCTTAGGGTTTCCTATATGTATCCTCTTGCTTGCTAGTGAAACCCCTCCTTTGCTCATTTCTCTCTTGCCTAGCTAGGTAAACCCTAGCTATGGCTCCTTGTTCTGCTTACTATTTCGACATGGTATCAGAGTATTTACGCTCCTGGCCTGTGGGCCCGCCTACTGCTTCCGCTGCTGTTTCCTGCCTGCCGCGTGCTCCAGACGCGCGGCGATTTTTTCTTCCCGCCACGCACTCGGGGCACGCGGCGGTTTTCTCCCCCGTCGACGGTCGCGTCGCCCTCCGCCGGAGCCCGTCGCGTCGCCCCGCTTTCCCGTCGCGGCGCCCTGGGGAGCCGCGCGCGACCCCCCGCTGCCCCGTCGCGGCGCCCTGGGGAGCCGCGCGCAGCCCGCGTTTCCCCGTCGCGGCGCCCTGGGGAGCCGCGCGCGGCCCCCTGCTGCCCCGTCGCGACGCCCCGGGGAGCCGCTCGCGGCCCCCGTTTCCCCGTCGCGGCGACCTGGGTAGCCGCGCGCGGCTCCCCGCTGGCTCGTCGCAGCGCCCAGGGGAGCCACGCGCCGCCCCCGGGGACGCGCGCGCCCGTCCCCCTGGACCCGCGCGCCCCTCCCCTGGACCCGCGCGCCGCCCCCAGGGACCTCCGCGCTCGCCCCCGTCGACCCGCGCGCCATCCCCCACGCCGTCCCCCGCGCTCCTGCCCCGTGCCACCCGTTTTAGGGTTTGGGGGTGGCGAGTGTGGGGGTGGCGGTTATGGCGGTGCAGGGTGTGTGCGCCGTCCCCTACTTCTCCTCCTCCTCCGTCTCCCACTGCTGCAGCTGTCGCTGAAGGGGGTGGGTGTGTGGGAGTTGAAGGAGTGGTGCTAGAGGGGTGCCGTGGGAGTGGAGCTAGGGTTTCAGCAGGGGGTGTGTGAGAGGGGTGTGGGACGGTCGGGGGAGGTTGAGCGGAGGCTGCCGTCTTGTCGTCAGCAGCACCTGTAGTCCGGGGCGCTGTCCTGGTAGCCCAGTCGTAGCCAGCTGTGCCAGTCGCCCGTGGGTCCGTTGCTCCTGCCGCTCGTCGTAGCCGCAGAGCCAGTTACTCCAGTAGTCCGGGGCGCTGTTCCGGTAGCCGCTGTGCCAGTGTGACTCCTGTTGCCCGTGTGTCTGCAGCTTCAGCCGTCGCCTCCTATCTCCTCTCCTCTTACAGTCTCGCCTCCTCCTCCTCACTTGCCCTTTGTGAATGCCTCTAGCTTTGCTTGAGCTTGTGAACCTGCTCTATGGTTGCTTGCTGTGCTGATTATACCCCACTTTGGCTATGGGGGTGTGTCAGAATGTTATTATTCTCTAGCCTGCAGTGGGGTACTCTATAGCGAGTACAACCCCTTAGGGTTTCTTATATGTATCCTCTTGCTTGCTAGTGAAACCCCTCCTTTGCTCATTTCTCTCTTGCCTAGCTAGGTAAACCCTAGCTATGGCTCCTTGTGTCAGAATAACTGAGCAGGAATGGGATGAACTAGCACAGAGTTTGGTACAAGTAGGAAACCCTAACTTTGAGTACCCCCTAAGGTGTAACCCACTACAGCCTACATAATATAAACATGCAATGTTTGACACACCCCCATAGGCGCAGTGGGAGACAACCACAGGGTCACAAGACCAGTCAAAGCAAAGCAAAGCAAGCTCAGGGTGGATCTCAAGGATTCCACACAAATTCCGAGCACAAGCAAGCGGTCACAAGACCAGTTCACATGCAGGTTTATAACAAAGCAAGAGATACAGTGATCACAACCTAGCAAAAGTAAACAAGTAGGCATATATATATAGTGATCACAGTACAAGCAAGGTCAAGAGGTAAGCAAGTGAGGCCCAGTAGGTACAAGGCCTAGCAGCGTGCAAAAGCGCTGATGGTCACAAGGCTGAAGCGCCTTGGTGAACACATCAGCAGTGTTGGCCTCAGTGGCCACGTAACGCAGACAAAGCTGACCACGCTGCTGCAGCTCTCGAGCAAGGAAGTACCGCAGAGCGATGTGCTTCGTTCTGTGCTCCAGTCTGTGCTCCTCACACAAGGCAATGGCAGCCTTGTTGTCGACGTACAGCACTGGAGGAGAACGAGGCCGCTCTCCGAGGTCGGTCAGCAGGTAGGTCAGCCAGCGTAGCTCCTGAGCAGCCATGGCTGTGGCGTAGATCTCAGCCTCACAAGTGGAGCTGAGAACAGAAGAAGAGCGAGTAGAACGCCAAGAAACTGAGCCAGAGCCAAGGCTGAAGGTGTAACCCTGGGACGACCGCTGAGTAGCCTGGTCGTCTGCCCAAGAAGCGTCTGAGTGCCCTGTGAGAACAACCCGGTCTCGCCCTCCAAGCACAAGCCCCATGCCCGACGTACTGCACAAGTAGCGCAACACCCTCTTAGCAGCATCCATGTGCTCCTTCCGGTGACGGCCAGGAGCGACATAGCGTGCTAGGATGCTAAGAGGGTATGCAAGGTCAGGTCGAGTGCAGGTCATCAGGTACATGAGGCAGCCCACAAGCTCTGGATACGGGCCACTCGGCTCTACGGACTCATCCGAAGGCAGAGCTGAGAGCGAGTGACCGGTAGGCAGAGGAGTGGACTGAGGCGAGGAGTACGTGAAGCGGAAGCGCTGGAGAACCTGCTGCACCATGTGTGACTGAGTCAGGGTGATGGTGCGCCGTGCTCTGTCCCGGGTGATCCGCAAGCCAAGATAGCTCGTCAGCTCACCCAGGTCTGTGCACGTGTGTCTCCTCTGCAGCTCCGACTTCACGTGAGCGAGTGCCGCGGTGTCAGCAGTGGCAAAGACCAAGTCGTCGACGTACACGAGGATGTAGAACGGCGGCAGCGAGGTGTCGGTGCGTAGAAACAGCGACGGGTCAGCAGTAGAGGGAGCGAACCCAAGAGCCGCAAGTGTCGTCCTCAGTGTGTCGTGCCACTCACGTGGCGCCTGGCGGAGACCGTAGACCGGCCGCTGAAGCCTCCACTGGGTGCCAGGAGGAACTGACCCAGTGAAGCCAGGGGGGCGGCGCAGCCAGATCTCCTCGTGCAGGCTGCCCTGCAAGAAAGCAGTGCTGAAGTCAAGAGAGTGAAGCTCGTAGTCGCGGTGAGCGGCTATGTGCAGCAGCACCCGAAGAGTAGTCATCTTCGGGGTGGGGGAGAAGGTCTGAAAGAAGTCTACTCCCTCTCGCTGACTGAAGCCTCGAGCCACGTAGCGCGCCTTGAAGACAGGTGGAGAACCCGGCGGCCGCTTCACCCTGAAAATCCACATGCCACTGACGATGTTCGCCCCAGGAGGGGGAACCTCGTCTACGTAGGTGCCTGTGGACTTCCAGGAGGCCATCTCTGCGTCCATGGCTGTCTGCCACTGAGAGGAGTAGGGACCCGCCATCGCCTCAGCGTAAGAGCGTGGGGTCGGGATGTCTGGTGCATCCGGGTCTCCCTCAGGGGCAACTAGCAAGGACACGAGACGGGGCAAAGCAGCAGCAAGGCAGTGGAACTCCTCCTGTCTGTCCTCAAGGACGTCCGTGCCGAGGGCACACTCACCCCCGACGGACGGAGGACAGGCAGACGCAGACTCAGACCTAGCGACAAGGCTGGCAGCGTAGTCTAGGCGACAGCGAGCAGCAAAGTCAACCAACTCAGCGACCAGAGCAGACGCAGCAGAGGACTCAAAGGTCGGGTCAGTGACAACTGTAGCGAGGAGACGCGTAACAGTGGGACTGGCAGCACGACGGGAGTCAGACTCCGGGTCAGGAAGAGTAGGAAGAGAGGACGCAGGAGGAGACGGCAGCGGGACACGCTGCGGAGCAGTGGAGGGACGCAGAGTCATGTAGTGAGTGCCAGGGACAGGAGGAGGACGCTCACGTGGGACACGACGACCAGTGCGAGCAGTACGAACAGGCGACGCAGGACGAGACTCAGGCTCACGACGCTCTGTAAGACCTCCTGTGGGACCAGCGTAAGGGGAGGGAGCAGGGAGAGGCGAGGCAGGCGGTAACTGTGACTGCGGCTGGACAGGCAGAGGACACTCGACGGAGGGAGGAGGACTAGGAGGAGGAGCCTGACCAAGAACCTGCTGAAGGAGCGGTACGAAGTACGGTCGCGGCCGCGCAGCGTCTCCAGAAGCAGCAGGGACACCAGTGGCAGCCCCAACGCCCGAGTCCTCAGCACCAGCAGCAGCTCCAACGCCCGGGTCCTCAGCACCAGTAGGAGCTCCAACGCCCGAGTCCTCAGCACCAGCAGCAGCGCCACCGGTCGGGTCCTCAGCACCAGCAGCAGCTCCAGCCCCCAGGTCCTCAGCACCAGCAGCAGCTCCAGCGTCCGGGTCCTCAGCACCAGCAACAGCACCACTGCTCGGGTCCGCAGCACCAGGAGCACCACTACGAAGACTGCAGCGCCGCGTGTACCACTCGCGGATCACCTGAATGGGGGGGAGCTCCTGGGTAGGAGGGGAAGTACCGGGACGAGCTCCAGAAGCACCTCTCGGGAGGCGGCAGTACTCGAGGTACCTCTCCTGCAGCTGCTGGGAGGAGAGGGCTCCTCCAGGTGGAGCACGCTCAGGCTCAGCACCCCCAGACTCAGCACCCCCAGACTCAGCACCCCCAGGCTCCGCACCTCCAGGCTCCGCACCTCCAGGCTCAGCACCCCCAGGCTCCGCACCTCCAGACTCAGCACCCCCAGGCTCCGCACCCTCAGACGCAGTACTCCCAGGCTCAGCACCCCCAGACGCAGGACGCGAGTCAACAGCTACCTCGACAGGCTCACCCGGGTCTACCTGGGACACACCTGAGGGAGCGGCACCCTGAGGGGGGAGGGGGTCTGGTACCTCAGCACCTGGAGCGAGGAAGAGAGGCGGGGGGGGGAGCGGGGCAGTGCGGTAGGGGAAGAGGCGGTAGAAGGGGACGGACTCGTCAAAAGTGACGTCCTGAGAGGCCAGAACCCGGCGCGAGGTGACGTGGTAAAACTGCCAACCAGGCGCGTCGGGAACAAAGCCAAGAAAGACACAGGGAACAGCGCGACGCGAGAGCTTGTCCGCGGACGTGTCGCGGACAAAAGCTCGAGATCCCCAGACCCGGAAACGCGACGCATCGCCAACCTCTCCCGTCCACCGTAGA
This sequence comes from Closterium sp. Yama58-4, assembly GCA_947470075.1. Taxonomy (NCBI): domain Eukaryota; kingdom Viridiplantae; phylum Streptophyta; class Zygnematophyceae; order Desmidiales; family Closteriaceae; genus Closterium; species Closterium sp. Yama58-4. Next base: position 227,162 of record CANIUD010000365.1, on the reverse strand, counting down.
GTCGGGGAAGTCTCCGGCAAGGAGACACGGGGCCAGAGGTTGAGCTGATGCGCTGCGTACCGGACCGCAAACGGCCACAGAAAGTGGGGAGCAGCCGCATGGGTCAGGGAGGTACGAGCGACCTCCATGACCAAGCCAATGCGGCGCTCAGCGACCCCATTCTGCTGTGGAGAGGCCGGAAGCGTGAACGACTGCTCAATGCCGTGCTCAGCACAGTAGGCTGCCAAGAGGTCGGAGGCGAACTCACCACCCCTGTCAGAGTGCAAGCGCAGGACAGGAAAGTCCGAGTGAAAGCGCTTGGCTAGCTGGAGACGGGCTCGGCTGATCCAGGGGATCAAAACACCAGGGACGTCACCCTTGGCGCGCAAGGGGAAGACCGTGGTGTAGCGCGAGTAGTCGTCAACAACTATCAGGAAGTACCTCTCCTGACCCTGACCACGGACGCGGGCTGGGCCCCACACGTCCATGTGGAGCGTCTGCAAGGGAGCAGTCGTCGGGGGAAAGGAGGAGGAGTGAGGAGCGGCGCGCTGCCGCCCCTCGACACAGGGAATGCAGTCAGGAGCAGGGGAGTCGGGAAGGGGAGGGAGCACCCTGGGAAGACCAGCAACAAGGTCCCGTTTGTGCATGGCCCGAAGGCGCTGCACAGACGGGTGACCAAGGCGGTGGTGCCAGAGGACAGTCTCATGCGCCAGAGAGCGACATGAGCAGGGGGCGGACAGCTGACCTGACGCAGACGCAGACGCAGCCACCTGAGGGGACTCAGTGGTCAGTGTGTACAGGTCCGACCCCGGCTCCCGAGTGAAAGTAGCCAGGTGGCGGCCCGTCCGAGCACACGTGCAATGTGTCACACGCTCGTAGGCAGGGGTGAACTGGTGAACACCCCCGTCCTGCAGAGCACAGCCCGCCACCAAGTTCGTAGAGAACGAGGGGAGGTAGAGACCTGAGAGCGTGCCGGACGGAACCGCTGGACACGGAAGTGTAGTGGAGGAGGTCGCAATGACCGGACCCCCTGAGGGGTCAGCAAGAGAGACAGCAACTGGCCGAGCAACTGGCTCAAGGACGCGGCGGCCGGCTAGGGCCTGCAGGGGCGGCGCGCGTGGCCTGACGGGTCTGCAGGGGCGGCTCTCGGGCCTGACGGGCCTGTAGCGGCGGCTCGGGGGCCTGACGGGCCTGCAGCGGCGACTCGGGTGCCTGACGTGCCTGTAGCGGCGGCTCAGGTGCCTGACAGGCCTGCAGCGACGGCTCGGTGGCCTGACGGACCTGCAGGGGCAGCTCGAGGGCGCACGAGGGCGCACGAGGGCGCACGAAGGCGCACAAGGAGAGAAAGGCGCACGAGGGCGCACGTAGGGTAGGGCGCACGAGGGCGCACGTAGGGTAGGGCGCACGAGAGCGCGTAGGCGCAAGAGGCGCACGGTAGGTAGGTAGCGGTGGGCCCTAAGAGCGGTCCTAGCGATGGACCTGCTCTGATACCATGTCAGAATAACTGAGCAGGAATGGGATGAACTAGCACAGAGTTTGGTACAAGTAGGAAACCCTAACTTTGAGTACCCCCTAAGGTGTAACCCACTACAGCCTACATAATATAAACATGCAATGTTTGACACCTTGTTCTGCCTACTATTTTGACAGTTGTGTAGGCTGTAGTGGGGTAGCCCATAAGGGGTACAACCCAAGTAGGGTTGGTACTTGTACACAGATCTTTTTTCAATGCACTCATTCTCGTTCAGTCTTCTGACAATGTGAAAGCAAGAGTAAATTGAATTCAGAGGGGGTACTAGATTAGAAATAATGGGGAACGGTGAGAAATTTGGGAACAGCAAGGGCATGAGGAGACGACCGAGAGTGATGGAGGTTGGAAAGGAATAATGAGCAACAGGGTGTCGCGTCCTAGCTAGTGCGCCCCTCCTAGCGGAGGTAGTGGAGGGCATGGCGCGCCGAGCTAAGAGGCACGTTATGGGCAGAGGAACTAGGGTAGGAGGGGCAGAAGCATCGACCAAAACTAACGATCATACAATATGAAGGAACGAGAACGGAATGGCTAGCATAAGAGGATACATTTGTATATGCATGCATGTACTCACTATGGAGCAACTCTACGTGGCCAATTAGAGACAGGATGTGCATATCCGCCGGTAGACCTTGCATCAAAATCTATTAAGAGGTTCTAAGGGCGTATCCATGTTCGGGTCATGAGCACTGTTCTGGCTACTCTTTGGGTCATGCGGAAATTGGGCATGACCCGATGTGAGCTGCCGAGCCGCGCGCGGCGCCAACTTTGGGTCAACTCGCAGGCGCTGTGCGACTGACGTGCACGACCCAGCCAGAGCCAATCACCTGGTTGCACGATTGTGGTTTTACTGCCATCTTTTTTGCGATCGTCAGTCGAGTGTCACACATGGGCAATGTCCCACGTCTTACACCTCTGCACCCAACCACTCGGCAAATTGACCCCGAGTGTGTCTAAAAATTCTCGCGTCGCGCTCCCAACATTTGAGAATCACTCCGGGAATTTTGACGGTTTTGTTTGTATGCGACTGATGTGGGGAGCTTGATTTTGGCGAAATGCACATTTTGACGAAATGTTCTGGCATCCAACCATTGGATGCGATAGTTGTGGGGAGCTTGATTTTGGCGCGAAATCCCTCGCCGCAATTTGGGGGTCGCATGACCCAAACATGCGTTTTACGATGTTTGGGTCATCCGCAAATCGCTCATGGCCGGAACAGTGCTCATGACCCGAACCTGGATACGCCCTTATCTCTTCTCTATCATGTGGGGGGGCAATTTCACAAATTGTGATGGTTGACTTGTGAGATTTTTCTTGAAGCGTCTTTTAACACAGGGAGATAAAAAATTTCGGCCAACTTCATTGATACTCAAATTATGCCTGACGCGGTTTGCAAGCGTACTCAACCGACAATTTCTCAGTATAGTAGCTACAAATACTTGTGAAGTTTGTTATAGGCACTTTTTTGAAACAAAGTCTCCACCAGCAGGTCCGCACATACCCAACAAAAAAAGGGAACATACTAACACGTGGATAAGCAAGACATAATCTGCTAATTTAACCCTAATTACGGGATATTTTCTAGTTTAGGTTTATATGCTACAACAAACAACACCGCCCAGCGGAGCTTGCTACCCGCAGCCAATTAAAAAGAACCTTCCTACTGAAAGGCATTCAGTCAGGATGGCATCAACCCTTAAACTTTGTCGCATAATGTTTAGGGTTGATGTCATCCAAAAGAGTTTTAATTTTCTTCCGTACAAGGTCAGAAGGTCCACAGTCAACGGAGGGTTGACGGTGCCGTCTATTCTGTGAAGTTATTCCTAGTCTGCATTTTGTTTTCCAACGGGTTTTAGTCTTTACTAAATTCACGTTTTATATAATTTTCTTTGTAAATGGTTGAGTATTAATTGTTTTTTTTTGTCTATTTTTAGGAAGAACCTGCACACAATATTATCTATTTATGGTCGGTCATCGCGTTCTGTTTCTGTCACATTTCGGAGGTGTTTGTATCTTGAAAAGTGTGATTGAAAAGCGAGAACCAATCAGCGATGAGAAATCGAGGTTGAGTACGCTTGCAAACCGCGTCAGGCATAATTTGAGTATCAATGAAGTTGGCCGTAAAAAAATTCTTTGTCCTTCCTGTAAAGTCAAACACGACATCGGCTCGCCCCATGTGCCTGCACCTAGCTTGTCAACTACCAATCAAGTAGTTGCACCGCAAACAAGGTACTGCCGTGATTGGTCTACTCGCGAAAGCGGACCTCATCTGCACCTTCGTGTCCCTAGCACAGCACGCGTACAGTACATTTCCATCGCTGCTTGGCCCTAGCTGGTGAGGGGAGAAAAACCCCAACCTACTAGTCGGGGCTGATCGCGGACTTCTTCCCCATATCGAGTGAATTCCGCTCCAGCACATCCAACTGAAGAATGCCCGATAGGCTGCCCAAAAAGAGCAACTTACAGAGAGAGTCAAAGTGTGCAAGACTGGCATTCTGGGATACCTCAAAGTGTGCCTTCATTGGTGTGGTAGAATATCCGTACCAACCGGTAGCTCACTGATTGTGCAATTTTAAACTCGTCTCCTGTTACGTTCTACCAGACTGCACGGGTGAATCTTGGACTTGAACCACCCTGTGCGAGATTCCAACCCGAATGAAGTGGGAGACAATTCACATTTTTCTTTGAGTCCGTACGTAGTAGTACTTAAAAAAACTAGTACCGAGGGACATTATCAAACATCTCCTTACCACTCCCACCCCACACCTACCCGCCATGAACGTTCCCCTTTTGCTCTTGGTGGGGTACGATGTGTTCAAGTTTCAGTATCACAAGTGCTGCCATGTTAGTTCTCTGGCGGATAGTACGCTCTTGAGATTCCCTCGTCCATCATATTTGTTCGTATACAGTATTCCTGCCACGAGGTGGACAAGCTTTAGTGAGGAGCGAGCTCCATCAGTCGCCATAACGACACTCGAACAACGATGGAGGCGCCACAGCAAACCCTAGTCAGGCTCAAACAGGAATGGCAGCAGGAACAATGCACTTCCAATGGCGAGGCGTTAGAGCAAGCTGGTGACAGGACGCGGGATTCCGGCCGCCATGAATTTAACAGATTTGAGGATCAGCCATGGACGTTTCCTTCAGGCACATTCAACTCGACCGTCCCATCGGAGACGAATCCGAGCATTAGCTTGGAGTTTATGAATAACCATGGCGGCGACATAAGCGATTTCCATAACCGTGGTGATATGGAGCTCGGCAGTGACGCTTCAGCAACGGCAGCGACGACGCCGACGGCGACACCAACGATTGGTGGCGAACCCCCGACGCAGCACGGCTCAACGGTTATCATGGTAAGCGGTGCCGTTGACGAGGGTGGCGACGAAATAGTTGACCAAGACCGCCCCGTTGACCTTTCTGCTTCGACTAATACTCGTCCCTCGACGATCGACCGCGTCCCGACGCCGATGTACTGTCGCCGGCAAGAAATCCCCATCACGCGACGGGTAACTGGGTTGCCCGATCTGGACGCGGATGTCCTTCTGTCTATAGCGCGTATGACGGGTCGCCCTCTCCGAACCATCGCCGTCCTCGCCTCCTGCAGCACGCGGCTCCGCCGTCTCGCCGTGACAGACCTCTGGCCCCTCTATTGTCACACCCGCGCGCAAGATCTCATCGGAGATCTTTACGCGCAGCAGGAGGAGGCGAAACGGCGGAGAAACGGCGGCGACAGCAGCGGGTCGACTCGCACGACGAGTCTTTCCAACCTAAAACTCGTCCGGTTACCAGCCGCCGCTCTTTCGCCGAAGCTTCTCAGCTACTCGCCCGGTATTCTCGAGGTGCCGTTCAGCCTGCTGAGCCCGCGAATTAAGGAGCTCGTGGAGAAAGTCGGCCAATGGTGGTCCGACGGATACTTTGACGGTGACGACGCGAGCCGTTGTTCCGATATTTTCATGGATGATCGCCGGAGGAGGAGCCCGTGGCGCATGTGTAGACGCGCCGCGGCGCGCATTGCGTGGGTGCCTGTGATTGCCGTGCTCGTGCCGGTCGTCGTCACGTATTTCGCATGCGTTTTCGCGAAGCGGACGGCGCGGACCGCGCGACGTGTGGCCGTGAGGGGAGGGAGGAGGCTGGCGAGGAGGGTTGGGGAGACGACGGTGGGGAGGGAGGGGAGGATGATGGTGTCGAGAATCAGACAGAGAATGGGATGGAGGGAGGATGAGGTGGCGGGAGGAGGAGGGGGGGGGCTTGACATTGAGGCAATTCTGAGAGGCCCGGGATACGCAGACTGGGATGGCAATGTGCGTGGAAACGGGGATGACGCAGATGATTTCGTGGAGCGTTATGGGCGCATGTGGGATGATAATGATGATGCTTATGGTGATGGTGATGGTGATTTGGATCATGCGGTTGTTGGTGTTCCTGAAGAGGAAGGTGATGATACCGGCACTCAGGTTGCTGATGGTGCTGATGGTGCTGATGGTGCTGATGGTGCTGATGGTGCTGATGGTGCCGATGGTGCTGATGGTGCCGATGGTGCTGGAGGTGCCGATGGTGCTGGTGGTGAAGGTGATGGCGATGCTGCAGAGCAACACACTCTGGAATGGTGGGAAGTGGGTGGAGGGAGAGCAGCAGCAGCGGACGAGGGAACAACAGCGGAAGAGAGAGAAGCATTCCTGGTAGCCATGGCATCGCACGTGAGGAACAAGCAAAGCCTGGGTCTCGTGGGGCACGTGGATGAGACACACCTCTTCTCCCTCTTCCTCATCTCTGACCTCTTCCCCTCCTCGCTGCTCTCCGCCTCCTCCTCTGCTGCCTTGCGCTCCTCCTTCCCGCGTTGCACTAGCGCGAGATGCCATGACGGGCATCAGGAACAGGAGCAGCAGGATACGCAGGAGCAGGAGGAGCAGGAGAAGGAGAAGGAGAACCAGGAGGAGAGGGAGGAGGAGGAGGAGGAGGAGGAGGAGGAGGAGGAGGAGGAGGAGGAGGAGGAGGAGGAGGAGGAGGAGGAGGAGGAGGAGGAGGAGGAGGAGGAGGAGGAGGAGGAGGAGGGGGAGGAGGGAGAGGAGGGGGTGGGGAAGAGTGAGGGGGAAGGGGAGGCAGGGGTGTCGTTTGCTGTGATGGAGCCATCGTCAAACATCTGGGACATCTCCATCTGCCGAGGCTTCCTCGATGCGTTCCAGCACACAGAGTATGTTGAGGATTTTAAAAAATTGAGAGTCGTTCACAGAGGCCAGTGCCGCTTGGCCTCCTTGCCTTCCCCCTGTCATGCTTGGCTGTTTCAAACCGGCTTTCTCCATCATTCCTTTTCAGAATCTTTGACAAACGTTTTTCACTTCCATCTTCCCTTCACTCTCTCCCCCCCCCGCCCTCCACACCCTCTCAACCCCTTCCCCCCACCTCCTTATGCATCTCTTTGTGACACGTGTCCCACACTTATCATTGCAATCGAATCATTGCACAACTGTGTTCCACCACCCATGTCCCCATCATCCCCCCCCACCGAATCCATCAGGTTGTATCGACAGCTGGCAGCTCGGTCTGCTGCTGCCGATGACCATGGCAAATGCCCTTTCTGCCGCTGCAAGGTAAGGCCGCTTCCTTCAAAACCACTCATTGCTGCCGCAAGCTACACCCCAGGTTTCGGGTCTTGGGTATTAGGGTCTTGGGTATTGGGCACCACTTATTCTTCAGTAAATCGGGCTAAATTCTATAGTGAGGCGATCCTTAGTGCATGCCTTGCGTGCTTGCGAGGCGCTTGTTACAAGGTATCATGCCCACGCATCAGGTTGGGTGGGATCACACTGAGCTAACAGGGTGTGGTAGTAAGATAGGCAATGAGAGGCGGTAATTTAACCGTTCCTTCATGCGCCCATGGCATGACTTGTTTTGCGTGTGCAGGTTTGGAACGCATTGGACACGCTTGCACAGATGGACCACATGCGGGCTTTAAGCTTTGCGATATGCGAGAATGTGAGTGGCCGATGCGAATGGTTCAGTGTTTTACAGTTGCAAAACTTTAGAGTAGTGAACTGCAGTGTGCTTGCCGGCTGCGTAGACCCATTCCTAGTTTATTTCCGTTTTTATTTGTCTCACACACTCTCACACACTCGTTTACGCACCCGCACATGCATGCATGCTTGCATTTGTGTCTCCCACCCTCATTCAAACATGGCTACCTCTGTCCCTCTGATCTTGCAGGGCCACTTTTGCGGATTATTTAAAGTGAGTACTACAGGGACACTGTTGCAACCATTTCACTTGCATGATTGTTTTGCACCTTTTGTTTACTCTTTTTCCGTTGTCTTCCAAGTCAACTCCTGTTTTTTGCTGCTCTTCTTACAATTTCTCCTCCCTCCGACACAAACCATTTACCCATACCCCTCTCATCATTTATCCTTGCTTGCAGGAGAGAACGTAGAATATTCTTATTCTGGAAAATAAGGCGAAACAGCATAGAGGAGATGGAGAAACACCATGTAGGGCAGAAAGTAAGAGCATGCTTTTTACTAGAAGCAGTATCAGCGTGTTTCTTCAGCCGCCTTGGCCCTCTTGCTCGGAACTCTACTTTAGCTACCGTAGGTTATAGCAGGACATGTTTACTGATAGAGACGTGTAAAAATCTGAATGTCTCTTATCTGACTAGAAGACGAGTTTCTTGCAGAGAATACAAGCTCCTAGTCTTATTCTCAAACTCAGACCTTGGTTTGCTTACCACTAACGCTATTGTTATGGCCCTGATAGCAGCTAGGTTACATCTGGTAGCCTAGGTGAGGGTTTCCTATTTGTACCCACCACTCTTCATCTAGTGCACGCATCCTGATTTTGACATGATACCATTCCTAGGTCAGGTCCGCGCCGTCACCTAGTCTATCCTGTCACATCAGTCATGAACGCCGGCCAGCGCGCACCGGCGCACACAACAGCGCGCTAGCAGTGCCCCGGCTGCACTAGCGCCTGCAACGCGCTAGATAGCAGCGCGCCGCTGGCAGGCCACCGACGTTTCCCCTACTTACAGATGCTCCTACCATTGCTCGTGTCGTTCCTAGCGCCGTCCTATCGGCTATTTTTAGTGTTAAAATATGAAATGACTATTAAGGATCGTTTCAGTTTGATCACACGTAGTCTAGCAGCGGAAGGTTTGCAAGCGATCGCCGGGTACGGACCCTGTCAGAAGGAGGAGATTTGACTCGCGACAAAGGTGACTAATATAGTGCGGTACAAGGGTTTACATACGGTAGGAATACAATGGAATACGGTACAAAAGGCCATAGCTAGTCATGTACTCTAAGGGGCACATTCCCTTAGGGCTAATCTAGATCGGGAAACCAACCGTGCGCTTCGGTAACTACACGCAGCACGGTAAAGGTTTGAAAGTTTTCCTGCACTTTGCACTTCGAATTCTTCTTGCTTGCAACCGTCTTCGATAACCGCTTGTGCCGCTCGGTCCGGTCTTCGTCCTTGCTCCAGTCATCTTTGCGGTCCAACTTGAAAACGGTTCCGAGGGGGCCAAGGTAAACACTGTTGCAAACATTCTCGTGTCTTCAGATCGAGGTTACGTGATTGGTTCCCGCCAAAGTAAAATTTCTTGCTCACATCAGGCGACGTCGCATCTCTGCGGGCTGCATCTGCACGACGATTGATTGTCGCCGGATTTCATCTCGTCGCCCAACCTCCAAGTTCAAGTTGGACCTGGGTTACACAAGCTTATTTCTGCTTTCGCGCTCACGTAGCTTGGCATAAACTAGCCAGCTGCCTACCGAGCTCAATCATTTATTCGCCAGTGTGTACACTGTCGCATAGTAGCCGGGTGTCACGCTTCTCGTTCGCCCCTATTAACCTTCCCGTCGCTCTCTAGTTCTCAACCCTCCCATCGCCCACCTCCCTGCCCTCACGATCGCCTCATGCTACTGCTAGAAAAAAAGGGTGATTAATACATTCCCGTCGACCTCCCATCGCCCTCCCGTCGCCCTACCGTCGCCCTCCCGTCGCCCTCCCGTCGCCCTACTGTCGCCCTCCCGTCGCCCTACTGTCGCCCTCCCGTCGCCCTCCTGTCGCCCTCTCGTCGCCCTCCCGTCGCGCTTCCGGTCCTTCCCGTCACCCTCCCGTCTCGCTTTCCGCGCCTTCCCGTCGCCCTCCCGTCGCGCTTTCGGCGCCTTTACCTCGCCCTCTCGTCTCCATTTCGGCGTCTTCCCGTCGCCTTCCCGTCGCCCTTCCGTCGCCCTTCTGTCGCCCTCCCCTCGCCATCCTGTCGCGCTTCCGGTGCCTTCCTGACGCCCCGCCATCTCCCATCCCTTTCCATCAACCTCCCCTCGCCCTCGCCATCTCGTCCCATCCCTTTCCCCTCGCCCTCGCCCTCACCCTCCCTTTCCTACTCGTCGCCCTCCGTTCCGATCGCATCCCGTTTGCCCTCACAAATTTCCCCTTCTTTCCCTTCCGCATCGAGTTCCCTGCCCATAAGGAAATTGCCTGACATAATATCACTTTCCTATTTGTCGCGATCGCTGCCTTTCTTCCATTCCCGTCGCATCACTATCTCCTCTCCCCTACCGATCTCCCTTCCTCATGATCCAACCTCTCATTCCTGGTTTCCTCCCCCACTCCCTCGCCTACGCCCTCGCTATCTCCACTTCCCGTCGCCCTTTCGTCGCCTTCGCAGTCTCCGCTTCCTTGCCCTCTCGTCGCCTTTGATGTTTCCGCTTCCCGTCCGCCAGCGTTATCACCCCCCTTCCTTCCCAGAGCCCTCGCTGTCCCCGCTACCCTCATCCCTTCCTTTCCCGTCTCCCTCCCTACCCTCACGCCAACAACTCCGTCGACAGGGCACTATTCCTAACTTTGATCGCCGCTATTTCACTCCGTTCGTAACCATGTTCATCATCCTCTTGGGCGTCACGCTTTCTTGTTTTTCTCTCTATCCCTCCTTGTTGCCCCTCCGTCAGGCCCCAAGTCCAAGGCACCACAATTTCATCAGCTTCTCACCATGTCTACGCTCTTCCACTTTCATCTCGTAGATGTTTCTGCTTGGAACTTTGCCTGTAGTGTTGATAGATGTGGTTTTGGTGAAGTTGCAGCGCCTGTGAGATCAACATTGCACGTTGCTCATCCTTGCGCCAAAATCGCGCATGTACATTTGGGCGAAACTAGCTGCCAATCAGACATGAGGAAGAACTGCTCTTGTTCCTGGTTCATTTCGCAACTCGTTCGGAGGTGGGAAAAAAAATCTCACCACACTTCCAACTTCCCAAAATATTACAAAGACTAGAGACTTCAAGTTGGGCCCAACTAGAAGGGGGGGGGGGTCATTATTTTAGCTGCTGGCTTTAAGGGTGCGTTACTCTAGGAATGTTATTCAACAATTTCATATCGTAGCACTCCCCTTCCTTCCTGGAGAAACGAAGTCTTGACGCGTTTGGTTAAGCCGCAGATACTTTCGTCGTGGTGGTACTGCTGGCGTGGCAACTTCTTGCCAGCAGCCATGTCATCAGTGGGGCAGTAAGTCAAGATGACTTTGCCTTTGTCAACTTCGTCTTTGACGAAGAAGTAGCGGAGTGCGATGTGCTTGGGGCGGTTGACGAAGTCGGGTTTGTTCGTCGTCTTTATGACCCACTTGCCCGAAAGGACACGTCTCCCCTTCAGCGCGGTCCAGCCAGCAAGGACCCATGTTTCGCGGGCTTCAAAGGCGGCGACTCTGGCGTCCATGGCAGCGCGCCATTTCTTGCTGTAGGGGCCGGTGAGGGCTTGGCGCGAGGTTTTGGGTTCAACTGCCTTTGGTGGGCGAGAGACAGCGGTGTGTAGGCCGAGGATGTGGAGGGCTGAAAAGCCGAGGATGTGCCGCTGATCGCTAGTGTCTTCCACCACCTCATCGTCCGAGTCGTGTCTGCTGGATGGGGTGGGGCTGAGGAGAGAGTCATGCGAAGAATCAAGGGGAGCGCTATCTTCATCCTCATCCTTGTCGTTCCATGGGCGTGGGCTGGGATGTGGGTCCGTGGGGTCTTGGTCCGCGAGAGCTGCTTCTGCTTCATCGGCGGGAGTGGCGAAGCTGCGGGGTGGTTGCTCGTAATTGGCGACGTTCGTTCCCATGGTGCGGTCAGCGTGGCGATTACAGTGGAACTGGCGGATGGTGAGGTATTCGTAGAAGATGACGCCACGCGCCGCGACCACCTGAGAGGTGTTATGGTCAAGAATGTTCCAGGCATGGTGCTCGAAGCTAATGCCAAGGTGCACTCCCCAGCGTGCGCGGCGCTTGAACTTACCCGTGGTTGCCGCTGTGGGCCGATACTGCACCATACAGCCCTAGACGCGGAGCATGGAGATGTCGCCTTTGTCGCTGGTGAACTTGAGATGCGGCGAGAGATTGTCAGTGTTGGCGGTGGTGCTGAGTAGATTATGAAGTCGGACAGCGTAATGCATGGCGTAGGGCCAGTACTCCGCGTCAACGTCGCACTGCTGCAGGACGTCGCACACCTTGGTCATGAGTGTGCGCCAGACTTTGAAAATTTCGAACGCCTTGCTCCTGTGAGAAACGTTGGCCACCCAGACGAAGCGGAAGTAAGCGTAACGAAGGTAAGTGTGAATTTTTCGTCGTTGATGCCGATTTGTATGAGAACAAGAAAGTCACTGTAGACTTTTTGGAGCTTTTCATAGCGGTTGGTGCTGGGCTCGAGAAGTTTGAAGGGTTTGTGGTTCAGTGCGGCTTCAGGGCAGATCGTGCAGTTTGTGCGACGAGTGTTGTCACAAGGAACAGGGGTCCCATCAGGGCGGAGCAGAGTTCCAGGGATGAAAACTTGACCTCGAATGCAGTTGTTGAGAACCTCCTGTGAGGGGTGACCGAGGTGCCTGTGCCAGAGGTCAGGAGGTGCGCGAATGGCAAGTGAGCATGAGTAGAAGGCTAGCAGTTCGACGGTGTTGGTGGGTGGAGGCTGTGGGATGGGCTGTGGTGAAATGGAGAGACCAAGAGCGAGAATGAGATCACGAGCTGTAAGTTGTGGGGCTGGTTCAATTGTGGTGATGGCAGCAAGCGGTGCTGTGATGTCATCTTTGTCTACCGTTCCTTCTGGAAGGTTAGGCCGAGGAACGTGGTGTGGAGGGAGGCCGTGTATGGTGGAGGGACCAGCAGTTGTTGTGTCATGGGGACCGATGGGCGTAGATTTCGTGGGCAGTGGGCTATGATGGTAGCGGCGGTATGGGAGAATGGTGTCGTGGTCATAGGGGGTTCAGAGGATTTGGAGGAGGCCCAGGAGTCACTGGATGGTGAGTTACCTGAGGGAGGGATGCTAATGGGTCGTAAGGACCCATAGGGTCCTGCTACTTCTCCAGCTGCCTCCTTCTCAGCTCGTGCTAAGCCTTCTTCAATTGGCCCTTCTTCCTCCTCTGCTAGTGGAGTTCCCCATTTCCTGCTCCCCAGCTTGCTGTTGGTGCCGCTGCTCCCCGCCCTGTTGCATCGTCGGTACCCCCCGGCCACCTTTGGCAGCTACTGCTGCTGCCTGCGCTTCAGCTTCTGCGCGTCGGCGATTTTCTTCTTCCTCGAGGTGTTGAAGCTCCTCAGAGTTCATGTTGTGGCTGGACCAGGGGTGAGTGACGTGGTACGTCTCCCAATCCAGGGGCAAAGGGTTGTTGTTTGAATCAAATGCACCAGGTCTGGTGTAGCGTGTGAGGAGGTGGATGCGATCGCGGACGGTGGGGTCAGCCCAATTTCTGCATGGTTGAAAGATGGTGAGGGCGGCAGCAAGCTCAGCATCTCTTATGCCGGATGGGTGGGGGGTCTGCCACTCCGCTTCTTCAATGATGTCCAAGCCAGCAGGTTGTATGGTTGGATCTTCCTCCTGAGATGATTCTGCTTCCCCAGGGGATTCTTCATTGTCGCTGATTTTTCCTTTCCCTTTTTCTTTTGTCGTTGCTCTGCGCCTTTCTGCTGCAGCTGATGTTTCACCTTCGTCAGCTGGCGCCTTGCCTTTCTCGTCAGCCGGCGCTTTCCCGATTTCAGTTTTCTTCTCTGTTGTGGAAGCAATTGGCGTGCGGATGTTGCGGCAGAGACCATCCGGGCCGGGTGCATGAAGATCAATTTCCTTGGGATGAGCGTGATGCTTGATCCAGGGGCGCCCATCAGGGTGAGCGAGCTCATGAGGCCACACGGCTTCTTGTGGCTGGAGATCGATGAGATCTCCAGAGTCTACGCGGCAATCTGGGATGTCAAAGTCCAGAATGTAGATGCCGTTGTCGGGGTGCGCCTTGCCGATGTAGCCCGGCTCGTGATTGGGGCGGCTGTAATCCTTCCAGTGCATTAGGATGCAGCGACTTTTGGGGTATGTAGTCATGAGGACGCCGATGTTGACGAGCTGTTCGTAGGACAAAAGATTGTACTTTGATTCCTACACGATGAGGGCGTCGTTGAGCGTGATGTGAATGTCGCGGTTGTGTGCTTTGAGAACGGCGAGGCCGCATGCTCGTGCTTCAAGCCGTTGATTGTTGGCCACTGTGACGACAGTAGGTTGCGGGATGGTTCGGTGTTGGAGATGAAGCGCTTGGATCCCACCATGTGTTGCCCGCAGCAGCTGTCAAGGGACCACGTGTTGTAGGAGTCGGCGCGATGTTGTGCCGAGAGCGCGAGGTTTGGAGTGTTGCGGAAAGGGCTGCGTTTGTCGCTAGCAGCGCGGTAGTTGTCGACAGGGCGAGTGTCAGTGTAGTGTCCAAAGTAGTAGTTGGTGATTGATGGCGAGTTGAGAAAATATTTGTCTTGTGGTGGCGATTCGAACAAAGGTGTTGGTAGGTCCGATTCTTGCTCGTGTTCGTCAGAGACGAACTCTTCGTCCTGTGTGAAGGGGTTGTTGCAGCCAGTGAATTTAACTTCTTGTCCAGGCGGAGGAGGAGAGACGTATCGGAGATGCCTCCGATTGGTGCGCCGAGTGCTGCGGTGAACGCGCACCGCCTTGTTGCCCATGACATAGCGAATGGAGTTGTTGGAGTGTTGCGGCGGCCTCTATGGATCAGGCTGAGGTGGTTGGCGTGGGGCAAACCGATAGTCCGGTCGGTTTGCCTGGCACGAGTGATCGGGGCCGTGAGTTGCGTTGTTGCGCGGCGCGAAGTCGTGTCGAGGTCCGGATCGGCATTGTTCTGTGGAGTGGCCGAAGATCTTGCATTTTTTGCGGTGGTATTGGCGTGGGCGTGGATCGCGATTTCATTGTTGATCGCGATTGGAGTAGAAGGCGATTTGCTCGCGGTGCGCCCCTTTTTCTTGGTTGAAGTCCATGTCTTGCTGCTCGTGCAGCAGGGTGGCGCAGAGATGCGGTTCTGAGATTATGCCTTATTAGCAAAGCAGGGCTTTGCGGTCCACTAAAGTCTCAGGCCCCGAAAAACGATTGTAACGAACATGTTTTCGGGAATGGAGTTGCCAAGCTTCAAGAGTTGGTCGCGGACGCTGTGACAGCGGTTGATGTTAGAATTTGCCTTCTCGCTAGGTGCAATCTTTGTCAAACATTGTATGTTTATATTGTGTAGGCTATAGTGGGTCTAGCCTTAGAGGGTACACAAACTTAGGGTTTCATACTTGTACCCACCTTCCTGCTAGTTCATCCATTCCTCGTTCAGTTATTCTGACATGGTTTCAGAGCAGGTCCTTCGCTAGGACCTAAGTTTTTTTTTCGGGCCCACCTCTACTAACTACTTCCTAGCGCCTTAGTGCGCCCTACTGTCGGAGTGCTGCGTTAGCGCCTCCCCCTCTGCGCCCTTGTGCGCTCTACCTTACGTGCGCCCTCGTGCGCCCTCGTGCGCCCTCGTGCGCCTTTCTCTGCTAGTGCGCCTTCGTGCGCCCTCGTGCGCCCTCGTGCGCCCTCGTACGCCCTCGTGCGCCCTCGTGCACTCTCGAGCTGCCCCTGCAGGTCCGTCAGGCCAGTGCGCAGCCTCTGCACGACCGCACGCCGCCCCTGCAGGCTCTCGCCGCCCGCCGCGTCGCCCTGCCCGTGGCGTCACCGCCTCCCCGCGGCGTCGTCGCCTGCCCGCGACGTAGCCCCTGTCCGCGGCGTCGTCGCCTGCCCGCGGCGCCGTCGCCTGCCCGCGGCGTCGTCGCCTGCCCGCGACGTCGTCGCCTGCCCGCGGCGTCGTCACCTGCCCGCGACATCGGCGCCTGCCCGCGGCGTCGTCGCCTGCTCGCGGCGTCGTCGCCTGCCTGCGGCGTCGTCGCCTGCCCGCGGCGTCGTCCCCTGCCCGCGGCGTCGGCGCCTGCCCGCGGCGTCGTCGCCTGCCCGCGACGTCGTCGCCTGCCCGCGGCGTCGTCCCCTGCCCGCCGCGTCGCCCTGCCCGCGGCGTCGCCACCTGCCCGCCGCGTCGACCTGCCCGCGGCGTCGCCACCTGCCCGCCGCGTCGCCCTGCCCGCGGCGTCGCCACCTGCCCGCCGCGTCGCCACCTGCCCGCCGCGTCGCCACCTGCCCGCCGCGTCGCCCTTCTCGCCGCGTCGCCCTGACCTAATCCGCCTCTCGCCCCTGGAGCAGCCGCCACTGCAGCAGCAGCCCCTGGAGCAGCCGCCACTGCAGCAGCAGCCCCTGGAGCCGCCCGCCACTGCAGTAGCAGCCCCTGGAGCCGCCCGCCACTGCAGCAGCAGCCCCTGGAGCCGCTCGCCACTGCAGCAGCCGCCCCTGGAGCCGCCTGCCACTGCAGCGGCCCCCTCTGGAGCAGCACGTACCTGCAGCAGCCGCCCCTGGAGCAGCCCGCACCTGCAGCAGCTGCCCCTGGCCCCTGGAGCAACCACAGCTGCAGCAGCCGCCCCTGGCCCCTGGAGCCGCCGCCACTGCAGCAGCCGCCCCTGGCACCTGGAGCAGCTGCCGTCGCGGCCCGGCCTCGCCCTGCAGCAGCTGCCGCGGAGCTCCCTGCTACGGCCCGGCCCAGCCCTGCAGTTGTAGCGGCCCCGCTGTCGCCACCGTCTTGCGCCTGCCGCGCCGACCACTGGTGAGCATTGCCCAGCACTGCTACCGCTGCTACTGCTGCTACTGCCTTTTCTACTCCCACTGCTGCCGCTACTGCTACTACTGCTGCTCCTGGCGTGGCCAGATGCAGCTCCAGGGCCGTGCGCGTGAGTCCCTCACGCCCCAGCAGCTTCGTGCGCGTGAGTGGTACACTAGTCGGGGCTGTCGGGGTGGCCGTAGTGGTGGTCGCTCTGGAGTGGGTCGGTCGGGAGCTTCTGGTAGTGGACAGGTGCAGCTGCCGTGTCCTCCTTCGCCCCAGGTGCTTCGTGCGCGTGAGTGGTACGCTAGTTGGGGCTGTCGGGGTGGCCGTAGTGGTAGTCGCTCTGGAGTGCATCGGTCGGGAGCTTCTGGTAGTGGACAGGTGCAGCTGCCGTGTCCTCCTTCGCCCCAGGTGCTTCGTGCGCGTGAGTGGTACGCTAGTTGGGGCTGTCGGGGTGGCCGTAGTGGTAGTCGCTCTGGAGTGCATCGTTCGGGAGCTTCTGTCAGTGAGGCTGCCGCTCTAGGTGCTAGTACGTCTGTTGCCCTAGGTGCTGGTGAGGCTCCCACTCCCGGTACTCGCGTGTCTGCCACCTCAGGTGATGGTGAGGCTGTCGCTTTAGGTGCTAGTGAGTCTGTCTCCCCTGGTACTGAGTCGACTGAGGCACTGCACACCTTCACCCTGGACTCAGGTGCTTCTCGCTGTTTCTTTCGTGACCGCACTGCCCTTGAGCCGCTTGCTCGGCCAGTTGCTGTCTCCCTCGCTGACCCCTCTGGGGGTCCGGTCATTGCGACCTCCTCCACTGTTCTTCCCTGTCCTGCGGTCCCGTCGGGCACACTGTCAGGTCTCTACCTCCCCTCGTTCTCTACGAACTTGGTGGCAGGTTGTGCGCTCCAGGACGGGGGTGTTCACCAGTTCACCCCTGCCTACGAGCGCGTGACACACTGCACGTGTGCTCGGACGGGCCGTCACCTGGCTACCTTCACTCGGCAGCCGGGGTCGGACCTGTACACACTGACCACTGAGTCCCCTCAGGTAGCTGCGTCCGCGTCCGCGTCTGCGCCAGGCCAGCTGTCGGCCCCCTGCTCGTGCCGCTCTTTGGCGCATGAGACTGTCCTCTGGCACCACCGCCTTGGTCACCCGTCTGTGCAGCGCCTTCGGGCCATGCACAAACGGGACCTTGTTGCTGGTCTTCCCAGGGTTCTCCCTCCCCTCCCACCCTCGCCTGCTCCTCCCTGTCTTCCCTGTGTCGAGGGGCGGCAGCGCGCCGCTCCTCACTCCTCCTTTCCCCCGACGACTGCTCCTTTGCAGACGCTCCACATGGACGTGTGGGGCCTAGCCCGCGTCCGTGGTCAGGGTCAGGAGAGGTACTTCCTGATTGTTGTTGACGACTTCTCGCGCTACACCACGGTCTTCCCCTTGCGCACCAAGGGTGACGTCCCTGATGTCTTGATCCCTTGGATCCGCAGATCTCGTCTCCAGCTCAGTGAGCGTTTCCGCTCCGACTTCCCTGTCCTGCGTCTGCACTCTGACAGAGGTGGGGAGTTTTCCTCTGGCCTCTTGGAGACCTTCTGTCAGCAGGAGGGCATTGAGCAGTCGTTCACGCTTCCGGCCTCTCCACAGCAGAACGGGGTTGCTGAGCGCCGCATTGGCTTGGTCATGGAGGTCGCTCGTACCTCCTTAGTTCATGCGGCTGCCCCCCACTTTCTGTGGCCGTTTGCAGTCCGATACGCTGCGCATCAGCTCAACCTCTGGCCCCGTGTCTCCTTACCGGAGACTTCTCCGACACTGCGTTGGACGGGAGAGGCTGGCGATGCGTCGCGTTTTCGGGTCTGGGGATCTCGAGCTTTTGTTCGCGATACGTCCGCGGACAAGCTCTCCCGTCGAGCTGTCCCCTTTGTCTTCCTTGGCTTTGTCCCGGACGCGCCTGGTTGGCAGTTCTACCACGCCACCTCGCGTCGTGTCCTGGCCTCTCAGGACGTCACTTTTGACGAGTCCGTCCCCTACTACCGCCTCTTCCCCTACCGCACTGCCCCGCTTCCCCCCCCGCCTCTCTTCCTCGCTCCAGGTGCTGAGGTACCAGACCCCCTCCCCCCTCAGGGTGCCGCTCCCTCAGGTGTGTCCCAGGTAGACCCGGTTGAGCCTGTCGAGGTAGCAATTGACTCTCGTCCTGCTGGGGGTGCTGAGCCTGACCGTGAGGAGTCTGAGGGAGGTGAGCCTGGGGGTGCGGAGCCTGGGGGTGCGGACCCTGGGGGTGCGGAGCATGGAGGTGCTGAGCCTGGGGGTGCGGAGTCTGGAGGTGCTGAGCCTGGAGGTGCTGCGTCTGGGAGTGCTGAGCCTGGGGGTGCTGAGCCTGGGGGTGCGGAGTCTGGGGGTGCTGAGCCTGGAGGTGCTGAGTCTGGGGGTGCTGTGTCTGGAGGTGCTGAGCCTGAGCGTGCTCCACCTGGGGGAGCCCTCTCCTCCCAGCAGCTGCAGGAGAGGTACCTACAGTACTGCCGCCTCCGGAGAGGTGCTGCTGGAGCTCGTACCAGTACTTCCCCTCCTACCCAGGAGCTCCCCCCCATTCAGCAGATCCGAGAGTGGTACGCGCGGCGCTGCAGTCTTCGGAGTGGTGCTCCTGGTGCTGCAGACCCTGGGGGTGGCGCTGCTGCTGGTACTGAGGACCCGGGCGTTGGAGCTACTGCTGGTGCTGAGGACCCGGGCGGTGGCACTGCTGCTGGTGCTGAGGACCCGGGCGTTGGAGCTGCTCCTGGTGCTGAGGACCCGGGCGGTGGCGCTGCTGCTGGTGCTGAGGACCCGGGCGTTGGAGCTGCTGCTGGTGCTGAGGACCCGGACGTTGGAGCTACTGCGGGTACTGAGGACCCTGCTGCTGGTGTCTCTGCTCGTTCTGGAGACGCTGCGCGGCCGCGACCGTACTTCGTACCGCTCCTTCAGCAGGTTCTTGGTCAGACTCCTCCTCCTTGTCCTCCTCCCTCCGTAGAGTGTCCTCCGCCTGTCCCGCCGCAGTCACAGTTACCGCCTGCCTCGCCTCTCCCTGGTCCCACGGGAGGTCTTACAGAGCGTCGTGAGCCTGAGTCTCGTCCTGCGTCGCCTGTTCGTACTGCTCGCACTGGCCGTCGTGTCCCACGTGAGCGTCCTCCTCCTGTCCCTGGCACTCACTACATGACTCTGCGTCCCTCCACTGCTCCTCAGCGTGTCCCGCTGCCGTCTCCTCCTGCGTCCTCTCTTCCTACTCTTCCTGACCCGGAGTCTGACTCCCGTCGTGCTGCCAGTCCCACTGTCACGCGTCTTCTCGCTACTGTTGTCACTGACCCTACCTTTGAGTCCTCTGCTGCGTCTGCTCTGGTCGCTGAGTTGGTAGACTTTGCTGCCCGGTGTCGTCTAGACTACGCCACTAGCCTTGTTGCTGAGTCCGAGTCTGAGTCTGTCTGTCCTCCGTCCGTCGGGGGTGTGTGTGCTCTTGGCACGGACGTCCTTGAGGACAGACAGGAGGAGTTCCAGTGCTTTGCTGCTGCTTTGCCCCATCTCGTGTCCATGCTAGTTGCCCCTGAGGGAGACCCGGATGCACCAGACATCCCGACCCCGCGCACCTACGCCGAGGCGATGGCGGGTCCCTACTCCTCTCAGTGGCAGACAGCCATGGACGCAGAGATGGCTTCCTGGAAGTCCACACGCACCTACGTCGACGAGGTTCCCCCACCTGGGGCGAACATCGTCAGTGGCATGTGGATTTTCAGGGTGAAGCGGCCACCGGGTTCTCCTCCTGTCTTCAAGGCGCGCTACGTGGCTCGAGGCTTCAGTCAGCGAGAGGGAGTTGACTTCTTCCAGACCTTCTCCCCCACCCCGAAGATGACCACTCTTCGGGTGCTGCTGCACATAGCCGCTCAGCGCGACTACGAGCTTCACTCACTTGACTTCAGCACTGCTTTCTTGCAGGGCAGCCTGCACGAGGAGATCTGGCTACGCCGCCCTCCTGGCTTCACTGGGTCGGTTCCTCCTGGTACCCAGTGGAGGCTCCAGCGGCCGGTCTACGGTCTCCGCCAGGCACCGCGTGAGTGGCACGACACACTGAGGACTACGCTTGCGGCTCTTGGGTTCACTCCTTCTACTGCTGACCCGTCGCTGTTTCTACGCACCGACACCTTGCTGCCGCCGTTCTACATCCTCGTGTACGTCGACGACTTAGTCTTTGCCACTGCTGACACTGCGGCACTCGCCCACGTGAAGTCGGAGCTGCAGAAGAGACACACGTGCACAGACCTGGGTGAACTGACAAGCTATCTTGGCTTGCGGATCACTCGGGACAGAGCACGGCGCACCATCACCTTGACTCAGTCACACATGGTGCAGCAGATCCTTCAGCGCTTCCGCTTCACGTACTCCTTGCCTCAGTCCACTCCTCTGCCTACCGGTCACTCGCTCTCAGCTCTGCCTTCGGATGAGTCCGTAGAGCCGAGTGGCCCGTATCCAAAGCTTGTGGGCTGCCTCATGTACCTGATGACCTGCACTCGACCTGACCTTGCATACCCTCTTAGCATCCTTGCACGCTATGTCGCTCCTGGCCGTCACAGGAAGGAGCACATGGATGCCGCTAAGAGGGTGTTGCGCTACTTGTGCAGTACGTCGGGCATGGGGCTAGTGCTTGGAGGGCGAGACCGAGTTGTACTTACTGGACACTCAGACGCTTCTTGGGCGGACGACCAGGCTACTCAGCGGTCGTCTCAGGGTTACACCTTCAGCCTTGGCTCCGGCTCAGTTTCTTGGCGTTCTACACGCTCTTCTTCTGTTCTCAGCTCCACTTGTGAGGCTGAGATCTACGCCACAGCCATGGCTGCCCAGGAGCTACGCTGGCTGACCTACCTGCTGACCGACCTGGGAGAGCGGCCTCGTTCTCCTCCAGTGCTGTACGTCGACAACCAGGCTGCCATTGCCTTGTGTGAGGAGCACAGACTGGAGCACAGAACGAAGCACATTGCCCTGCGGTACTTCCTTGCTCGAGAGCTGCAGCAGCGTGGTCAGCTACGTCTGCGTTACGTGGCCACTGAGGCCAACCTTGCTGATGTGTTCACCAAGGCGCTTCAGCCTTGTGACCATCAGCGTTTCTGTACTCTTCTAGGCCTTGTGCCTGCTGGACCTCACTTGCTTACTTCTTGACTCTGTTTGTACTGTGATCTCTATATATATATACCTGCATGTTTACACTTGCTAGGTTGTGATCACTGTATGTCTTGCTACATTATCAAACTGCATGTGAACTGGTCTTGTGACCGCTTGCTTGTGCTCGGAATTTGTGTGGTATCCTTGAGATCCACCCTGAGCCTGTTTTGCTTTGCTTTGCTTTGCTTTGACTGGTCTTGTGACCCTCTGGTTGTCTCCCACTTCGCCTATGGGGGTGTGTCAAACATTGTATGTTTATATTGTGTAGGCTATAGTGGGTCTAGCCTTAGAGGGTACACAAACTTAGGGTTTCATACTTGTACCCACCTTCCTGCTAGTTCATCCATTCCTCGTTCAGTTATTCTGACAATCTTGACTTCCATGAGCAAGCGGCTAGAGGAGATGGAGTCCTTGGGCTGGTGGGTTCTGGTGAGATAGCTCCAGGCGGCCATGGCGGGAGCTGTGTTAGAATCTAGAATAGAACGAGAATGAATGAACTAGCAGGAAGGTGGGTACAAGTATGAAACCCTAAGTTTGTGTACCCTCTAAGGCTAAACCCACTATAGCCTACACAATATAAACATACAATGTTTGACACACCCCCATAGGCGAAGTGGGAGACAACCAGAGGGTCACAAGACCAGTCAAAGCAAAGCAAAGCAAAACAGGCTCAGGGTGGATCTCAAGGATACCACACAAATTCCGAGCACAAGCAAGCGGTCACAAGACCAGTTCACATGCAGTTTGATAATATAGCAAGAGATACAGTGATCGCAACCTAGCAAGTGTAAACATGCAGGTATATATATAGAGATCACAGTACAAACAGAGTCAAGAAGTAAGCAAGTGAGGTCCAGCAGGCACAAGCGCTGCTGCAGCTCTCGAGCAAGGAAGTACCGCAGGGCGATGTGCTTCGTTCTGTGCTCCAGTCTGTGCTCCTCACACAAGGCAATGGCAGCCTTGTTGTCGACGTACAGCACTGGAGGAGAACGAGGCCGCTCTCCCAAGTCGGTCAGCAGGTAGGTCAGCCAGCGTAGCTCCTGGGCCGCCATGGCTGTGGCGTAGATCTCAGCCTCACAACTGGAGCTGAGAACAGAAGAAGAGCGTGTGGAACGCCAAGAAACTGAGCCAGAGCCAAGGCTGAAGGTGTAACCCTGAGACGACCGCTGAGTAGCCTGGTCGTCCGCCCAAGAAGCGTCTGAGTGTCCAGTAAGTACAACTCGGTCTCGCCCTCCAAGCACTAGCCCCATGCCCGACGTACTGCACAAGTAGCGCAACACCCTCTTAGCGGCATCCATGTGCTCCTTCCTGTGACGGCCAGGAGCGACATAGCGTGCAAGGATGCTAAGAGGGTATGCAAGGTCAGGTCGAGTGCAGGTCATCAGGTACATGAGGCAGCCCACAAGCTTTGGATACGGGCCACTCGGCTCTACGGACTCATCCGAAGGCAGAGCTGAGAGCGAGTGACCGGTAGGCAGAGGAGTGGACTGAGGCAAGGAGTACGTGAAGCGGAAGCGCTGAAGGATCTGCTGCACCATGTGTGACTGAGTCAAGGTGATGGTGCGCCGTGCTCTGTCCCGAGTGATCCGCAAGCCAAGATAGCTTGTCAGTTCACCCAGGTCTGTGCACGTGTGTCTCTTCTGCAGCTCCGACTTCACGTGGGCGAGTGCCGCAGTGTCAGCAGTGGCAAAGACTAAGTCGTCGACGTACACGAGGATGTAGAACGGCGGCAGCGAGGTGTCGGTGCGTAGAAACAGCGACGGGTCAGCAGTAGAAGGAGTGAACCCAAGAGCCGCAAGCGTAGTCCTCAGTGTGTCGTGCCACTCACGTGGCGCCTGGCGGAGACCGTAGACCGGCCGCTGGAGCCTCCACTGGGTACCAGGAGGAACCGACCCAGTGAAGCCAGGAGGACGGCGCAACCAGATCTCCTCGTGCAGGCTGCCCTGTAAGAAAGCAGTGCTGAAGTCAAGTGAGTGAAGCTCGTAGTCGTGCTGAGCGGCTATGTGCAGCAGCACCCGAAGAGTGGTCATCTTCGGGGTGGGGGAGAAGGTCTGGAAGAAGTCTACTCCCTCTCGCTGACTGAAGCCTCGAGCAACGTAGCGCGCCTTGAAGACAGGAGGAGAACCCGGCGGCCGCTTCACCCTGAAAATCCACATGCCACTGACAATGTTCGCCCCAGGTGGGGGAACCTCGTCGACGTAGGTGCCTGTGGACTTCCAGGAAGCCATCTCTGCGTCCATGGCTGTCTGCCACTGAGAGGAGTAGGGACCCGCCATCGCCTCTGCGTAAGAGTGCGGGGTCGGGATGTCTAGTGCATCCGGGTCTCCCTCAGGGGCGACTAGCATGGACACAAGATGGGGCAAAGCAGCAGCAAAGCACTGGAACTCCTCCTGTCTGTCCTCAAGGACGTCCGTGCCAAGAGCACACTCACCCCCGACGGACGGAGGACAGACAGACCCAGACTCAGCAACAAGACTAGCGGCGTAGTCTAGACGACAGCGGGCAGCAAAGTCAACCAACTCAGCGACCAGAGCAGACGCAGCAGAGGACTCAAAGGAAGGGTCAGTGACAACAGTGGCGAGGAGACGCGTGACAGTGGGATTGGCAGCACGACGGGAGTCAGACTCCGGGTCAGGAAGAGTAGGTAGAGAGGACGCAGGAGGAGACGGCAGAGGGACACGCTGAGGAGCAGTGGAGGGACGCAGAGTCATGTAGTGAGTGCCAGGGACAGGAGGAGGACGCTCACGTGGGACACGACGGCCAGTGCGAGCAGTACGAACAGGCGACGCAGGACGAGACTCAGGCTCACGACGCTCCGTAAGACCTCCTGTGGGACCAGTGTAAGGAGAGGGACCAGGGAGAGGCGAGGCAGGCGGGAACTGTGACTGCGACTGGACAGGCGGAGGACACTCTAAGGAGGAAGGAGGACAAGGAGGAGGTGTCTGACCAAGAACCTGCTGAAGGAGCGGCACGAAGTAAGGTCGCGGCCGCGCAGCGTCTCCAGAACCAGTAGAGACACCAGCGTCAGGGTCCTCAGTACCAGCAGTAGCTCCAACGTCCGGGTCCTCAGCACCACCAGTGTGAGGATCTGGTTCAGGAAAGATTGAACTATTGAATGATGCACCTGGGTACAAGGCGAGGCTATATATAGGCTCGACACAAAGGCAGTAACCCTGGTGTTACTAGAAGGTTCCGCGGGTCGCGAAGCGTCCCGAACGGGTCCTTCCCGAATTCCTAAACCCTAAACCTAAACCCTAAACCCTAAACCTGAGTCTTCTCCCATAGCTGCTGCATGGTGGTGACGAAGTCGTGTGCGGCTTGGACGTGTGCCGGTGTAGTTGGCTGCTGTGGTGTGAGTGGTTCCCGTCCATAGCACAGGAAGAATGGAGATTTCCCTGTGGCCGCATGTGAAGCATTGTTGTAAGCGAACTCAAGCGTCGGTAACTGTAGATCCTAGTGGCTGATGTCGTCTTTGCAAGCTGTGCGCAGTAACTGTTCAACCACCTGATTGAGTCGCTCAGTCTGTCCGTCAGTCTGGGGGTGGTACGCTGAAGACATCGCAAGCTTAGTCCCCAACAATCCCATGAGTTCCCTCCAGAACTTACTAGTGAACTTTGGGTCTTTGTCTGAGATGAGTGTAGCGGGGATGCCGTGAATGGTGATGATGCGGTCGAAGAAGAGGCGAGCAGTTGCTTCAGCAGTAGCTGTGGCGTTGGTCGGTATGAAGTGACCCATTTTAGAGAACTTATCGATCACTACGAGGATGGAATCATGTCCCCGTGAGGTCGAGGGAAGTCCTGTGATGAAGTCGAGGCTAACGACCTGCCATGGCTGCTCCGGTACGGGTAGAGGCTGAAGTAACCCTGCTTTCTTCTGCTTGCTACTCTTCATCCGCTGGCACGTGTCGCATGAGGTGACGAACTGCTGCACGTCTGCTGCCATCCGGGGCCAGTAGTAATACTTCGCTATTCCCGCTAACGTCTTGTTGCTCCCGAAATGTCCCGCGTATGCCACGTCGTGGAACTCCTCCAGTAAGATCTGTCGGAGCGGGGCATAGTTCGGTACCCAAATCTTTCCCGATCCCTTTCTTACAGCTAAGTCATTCTCCCACTGTAACAGCTTCTGTTTCTCTGCTGTAGCGATATCTGCGTCCACGGAGTATCCATGTTGGAATAGACCCTTGAGTAGAGGGTTCATCCCGTCGAGCTGGATGCCTGCTACGTGACCGGGGCGGCTCAACGCGTCTGCTTTGTTGTGTAGCCCGGGCTTGTAGACGATGTCGTAGTGGAAGTGGGTTTCCAGGAAGTCCACCCACCGCACCTGTCGTCGTGAGAGTGTCGGCTGCGACTTCAGGTATTTGAGGCTGCAGTGGTCAGTGTAAACTGTAGTCTTGGCTCCCTCTAGGTAACACCTCCACGCCTTGAAGGCTGTGACTATCGCTAAGGCTTCCTTGTCATGGATGGGGTAATTCAGTTCTGCTCCGTGTAGCTTCTTACTGAGGTAGGCGATGGGTTGCAAACCGCGTCCGTGATCCTGCATCAGTACTGCTCTGACTGCTTGGTCACTAGCGTCTGCTTCCACCACGTAGCCTCTGTCTGGGTCCGGTAGGATGAGTACTGGTGCTGTAGTCACTGCAGTCTATTTGTTCAGTGCGCGGTAGTCGATGCACATCCGTAAACTACCGTCTGGTTTTGGAGTGAAGAGAACCGGTGCGCCGTAGGGAGAGGTGGATGGGCGGATCAGTTGTCTGTCCAGTAGATACTCGATCTGTTTCTTCATGTCTGTCAGTTCGGTCGGACTCAGTCGGTATGGTGCACGTGAGACGGGTTTCGCACCTGGTTCCTCCACGATCTCGTGCTCGTGGGTGCGCGCTGGAGGTACTCCTGCAGGTAGGTCGTCTGGCATGATATCCTGGTACTGCTCCAACACCTCCTTTACTGCTGCAGGTAGCTCCGAGTTCGGCTTTTCCTCCTCTGCTGCTGCCATAACCAGTGCTAAGTAACCCGTGTTACTTTCATACACCATCCGTTCGAACCGTGCCAGTGTCGTTTCAGGAATATCCCCTGTATCCGTCCAGCTTCGCAGCTCCACACGTTTCCCGTTGTTGTAGATACACGCCTTCCGGTTGACCCTGTCAATCTCGGGGTTGAACCGCTTCAGAAAATCACGCCCCAAGATGAAATCTAAACCCTTGATGTTCGTGATCGGCAACGTCGGCTTCCACCTTAACGCCCCTATCTGCAGCTGCAGTGTTGACTCGCCGTGGATGGGAAGCTTCGTACCGTCCACCATCGTTGCTGTAAACTGGGTCTCCTCCGATGACTCTCCGATTTTCTCCAACGTCCCGCGGTCGCACACCGAGTGGGACGCACCACTGTCCACCAGTGCCTGGAGGCGTCGCCCGTTGCAGATCACCTCGAGTACTAGTGGCTGCTGCCGCTCCGAGTAGGTGTAGATGGTGTTGCTTACAGGATCATAAGGTAGATCAAATGTGTCGTCCCTTGGTCCTGCGCTCGAAGCTGCTGACTCAGTTTCCAACTTAGCAGGGATAGAAGGATTTATCCGAGGCCGATTCAGCTTCTCTAGGGCCTGGAACCTTCCCCTAAGCCTTTGCAGCTGTGTAGGCTCCTGTGGGGAACGGCCGGGAGCCTTTGAACAGGGCTGCTGGGAGAGAATATTAACTCCTCGGAACGCTCGACCCTTATTAGCGCTCCGGAGTAGGGTCCCCATACTACCCGGTACCGGTTTAATTTCTGACTCTCCCTTAAAATAGGCTTGAAAACCACGAGAAGTAATATTCTTACTTGTCGGGGTGTACGGCTGGAGTTTCCCAGTCGGTGCAGAGTCTTGTTTCGCGGAGTCTCCATTTGTCTCGGCGTTTTCCCCTGGTGCCGGCTGGTCGTGACGTTTTAAATTCGCGCCACCGTATTCTCCTTTTTTCGCCCTCTCCGAAGTTGCCACGTTGTCCGTTTTCTGCTTCGGGGGTGCTACACTGTTCTTGCCCTTCAGCTCCGTACGTACTTATTTCATTTTCCAACACGCCAAGATACGATGTCCTGTAGCGCCGCAAAATTCGCACGTCGCATTTTTTGCTAGCCGCTGCGTCGCATCGTCCTTGTCGTTCTCCATCGGGTCGGCAGTCGTGGGTGATGCCAATCGCTCCATGCCACTAGTTGGCTTGTTGCGTCGTGTTCCGTAGTAGCTACTGTTCAACGCGTCGAACTGTCCGATCAGTGCTGCCCGAAACTGCGCCCACGTCTCTTCGCCTTGGACTATTCGGTTACTAAACCACTCTAGAGCTGGGCCTCGTAACAGTGTTGCTGCGAGCCGTATGCGCAATGCGTCTTGGTTGAGGGTCGTGCATCCAACGGCTTCGAAGAAATTTTATAATACAGCTACAAATCGACAGACGTCGCTCCCTTTCGCTCTAGGATCGAACGCGTCTGGTCGCCTCGGCTTTACTGCTTCGAGATTAAATGTAGCTGCTGCCGTTGTCGCAGGTACAATTATCGGTGTCGCCGTCGTCGCTTCTGCTGCTGCTGCGGCTACCGATTGGTTCGCAAGGAGTTTTTCGAGTCGTGGGAGCGCCGCAAATATCTGCTTATGCTCAGCACGTAACTCCGCGATTTTTCGTATAAAGAAATCTCTATTTCCCTCCCTATTGGCGATTTACAGAAAGATGCGCGACGAAACAAATTGAATTTCGGGTGCTGGTCGACTTACTGCGAGTCGAATCGACTGTAGAATCGACGAGCTCGAATTCTGTACGTCGCGGTAATCTCCCCTAAGCGAAATTCGCGTCCGATCTCGGCCGTTGAGGAGAAACTCGATCTGACGGTCGAAATTCCAACTTTTTCACCAATATTCCTGAGGGGTGTTCAAAACCGAATCGAGGGGGACTTAGAAAAAATCGCGCGGAACTGGTTTTACATACCCGTATCGGCGCGTCCGTCGTCGCCCCCGCGGTTTGTAAAGGCCGGAACTAAGCGGAAATTTGAAGACCTCGCGTGTAAACCCGCTCTGATACCAAGTGTGAGGATCTGGTTCAGGAAAGATTGAACTATTGAATGATGCACCTGGGTACAAGGCGAGGCTATATATAGGCTCGACACAAAGGCAGTAACCCTGGTGTTACTAGAAGGTTCCGCGGGTCGCGAAGCGTCCCGAACGGGTCCTTCCCGAATTCGGTAGAAGGCAATTCGGTGGCAACCGAAAAGCCTAGAATTCGGTGCACTCAACCTAGTTCGGTGCATATAACTACAACAAATATAGTAAAGCAACGAACCTAGTAAAGGAGTGTAACGCGACACAGTGGTGAGGGTATACGAACTGGACCCAGGCGCACGTGTGAACGTGGCCAGGTGGCGGCCAGTCCAAGAGCACATGCAGATCGCCACATGCTGTCCTCCAGGAGTAAAGGTGTCAACCCAATGATCCTGAAGGACGGCGTTGCTCACCAGGTTCGTAGAGAACGAGGGGAGGTGGAGACCTGACAGCTCACCAGACGGGACCGCCGGACACGGAAGCACAGTAGTGGACCGTGCAAGCACTGGGCCCCCAGAGGGGTCAGCCAATGAGACAGGGACAGGTGCAACGAGGGGAGTGACTGTGGTACTGTTGCGAAAGAAACAGCGGAAAGCAGCAGAGTCAAGTGTAAAGGTGTGCAAGGCCTGAGCCGACGCAGTACCAGGGAGAGCAGACTCACTAGCACCTAGGGCTGCAGTCTCTATACCTGGGTCAGGCGGCATACACAAGTAGCAGTCACCCTCAGCACTAACAGTCAATATTTATATGGCAGCAAGAATTGCATCATAGTCAAGATCAAAGATAGGAACATGCCTAAGCAGGTCTGCCCAAGGGGGAAACTCAGCAGCCTCAGGAAACTTGTCGCGCTAGGCATCGCTGAGCCGAGAGAAGCAGCGGGGGTGACCAGCGCGAGGGCTTGTGCGAATGATATTCAGGCAGCAACCAGGACTCCCAGACGCCCCACGCTGAGCATACCAGTCATGAAGCTGCTCAGACGGGGTCTGGCGCTGACGCTGCTGCTGCTGCGGCTGCTGCTGCTGCTGCTGCTGCCCCTGGCCACCACTGGAGCCCCCACCACCGCTGCCACCACCGCTACCTCCTCCCCCACTGCCGCCGCTGCCACCTCCATTGCTCCCAGTACCACAGCCGCCCCCACCACCACCTCCACCCCCACGACCACCCCCACCACCTCCACCTCCCCCGCCGCCTCCACCACCGCCCCCTCCACCGCCACCTCCACCACCCCTGCCACCCCTGTTGCCCTTAACACCGCAGCGCTTCCCACTAGGAGCGGAAGCAGCCCCGACCTCCTCAGCACCAAGGAAGTCGACAGCAGCAGCAGCAGAGGCGTAGGAGGGGGCAAGAGGGGAGGGGGAGCACCCCTCAAAGAGGGGAGTGCGAGGAGTGCCACGAGCAGCACCTACAGCGAGAACGTTCTTTTCAGCTGCTAGGAGGTGCTTCTCGAAGTCGGCGACAGTGAGAGTGGTAGGGTCTAGGGCGAGAAAGTGGTCCCTGACTGAGCGAAGAGTGTCAGGGAGGCGGGTGACGAGGAAGTAGAGAGTAAAGTACATCGGGGGGGGATTCTCGGCGAGGAACTCGTCTGGAAGGGCGGCACGAAAGCGAGCGTCACTAGCGCGAAGGTGAGAGATGAGGTCCTCAGCGGTGGTAAACGAGGACAGGTCGGGGAACAGGTAGGGTAGGAGAAGACGACCTAGGGCTGCAGTGGCTGGGGAAGAGTAGCGGGCGACTACTGCAGTGTACAGTGCCTTGGCTGTCTTGTGCTGGCTAAAGTGCGCGCGCTCAGTGATCGGCAGGTGGTTGCGAATAGCGAGGCGCGCAACAGCATCACGGATCTGCCACTGTGAGCGAGCGAGAGCGTCAGCGGTGTCATCAGGAGCAACGAGGAGCCAGACGCGTGATTGTACAGCGAAACGCCGTCTTTGGCATCAGTCATAAGAAACAGTTGCAGGTCATCGAGCCAAGTGGCAAATTCTATCGGGCGTCCGCCAAGATCAAATGTGAGGACGTTGAGAGTCGCCATGATCGCAGCGCAGGTAAGGGTAGCGCGCAGGCGGCAAAGCAGAGAGCAGGCTGGGAGAAGCTGCGCGCAGGGCTGCAGTGGCGGCGCACGGAGCAGCAAGGGCTACTGGGCAGCCACAGTGGCGGCGCACGACCTGCTGGGGTGGCGCGCAAGTGGCTAGGGCGGCACGCAGGGCAGCCCGAGGTGCGTGCAGGCTACTGGAGCGGCGCGCGGGCGGGTAAGGCGGCGCGCGGGGCAGCCGCGGGCTGCGCGAGCGGCGGAGGCGGCGCGAAGGGCAGCAGCGGGCTGCGCGAGGGCGGCTGAGGTAGCGCGCGGGGCAGCCGCGGGCTGCACGAACGGCAGAGGCGGTGCGCGGGGCAGTAGCGGGCCGCGCGAGGGCGGTTGAGGCGGCGCGCGGGGCAGCCGCGGGCTGCGCGAGCGGCGGACGCGACGCGCGGGGCAGCAGCGGGCTGCGCGAGGGCAGCCTGGGCGGCGCGCGGGGCAGCAGCGTGCGGGGCCCAAGCTGCTGAAGCGGCGCTCGCGGAACTAGGGCAGCGCGCGGGGCAGCAGCGGGCAGAGCGCGAGGCAGCAGGACGGCGCGCACAGCGCAGCACGTCACAGGGCAAGCAAAGCAAGGCGCGCGCAGGCGGCGCAGCGCAGGTCGTCACGTGGGGTAGCGCGGTAACGAGCGATCGGTGGGACCGGAAAAAAAAAAAAAAAAAAAAAAAAAAGACGCAGTCCTACGGATCTACTTCTCTGAAACCATGTCAGATAGACTAGCAGGAATGAATGAACTAGGTCAAAGTTGGGTACAAGTATGAAACCCTAAAGGAGCTATTGTCAGAAATAACTGAGCAGGAATGAATGAACTAGAACAGAGTTTGGTACAAGTAGGAAACCCTAACTTTGTGTACCCCCTAAGGTGTAACCCACTACAGCCTAGACAATATAAACATGCAATGTTTGACACACCCCCATAGGCGCAGTGGGAGACAACCACAGGGTCACAAGACCAGTCAAAGCAAAGCAAAGCAAGCTCAGGGTGGATCTCAAGGATTCCACACAAATTCCGAGCACAAGCAAGCGGTCACAAGACCAGTTCACATGCAGGTTTATAACAAAGCAAGAGATACAGTGATCACAACCTAGCAAAAGTAAACAAGTAGGCATATATATATAGTGATCACAGTACAGGCAAGGTCAAGAGGTAAGTAAGTGAGGCCCAGTGGGTACAAGGCCTAGCAGAGTGCAAAAGCGCTGATGGTCACAAGGCTGAAGCGCCTTGGTGAACACATCAGCAGTGTTGGCCTCCGTGGCCACGTAACGCAGACAAAGCTGACCACGCTGCTGCAGCTCTCGAGCAAGGAAGTACCGCAGAGCGATGTGCTTCGTTCTGTGCTCCAGTCTGTGCTCCTCACACAAGGCAATGGCAGCCTTGTTGTCGACGTACAGCACTGGAGGAGAACGAGGCCGCTCTCCGAGGTCGGTCAGCAGGTAGGTCAGCCAGCGTAGCTCCTGAGCAGCCATGGCTGTGGCGTAGATCTCAGCCTCACAACTGGAGCTGAGAACAGAAGAAGAGCGAGTAGAACGCCAAGAAACTGAGCCAGAGCCAAGGCTGAAGGTGTAACCCTGGGACGACCGCTGAGTAGCCTGGTCGTCTGCCCAAGAAGCGTCTGAGTGCCCTGTGAGAACAACCCGGTCTCGCCCTCCAAGCACAAGCCCCATGCCCGACGTACTGCACAAGTAGCGCAACACCCTCTTAGCAGCATCCATGTGCTCCTTCCTGTGACGGCCAGGAGCGACATAGCGTGCAAGGATGCTAAGAGGGTATGCAAGGTCAGGTCGAGTGCAGGTCATCAGGTACATGAGGCAGCCCACAAGCTCTGGATACGGGCCACTCGGCTCTACGGACTCATCCGAAGGCAGAGCTGAGAGCGAGTGACCGGTAGGCAGAGGAGTGGACTGAGGCGAGGAGTACGTGAAGCGGAAGCGCTGGAGAACCTGCTGCACCATGTGTGACTGAGTCAGGGTGATGGTGCGCCGTGCTCTGTCCCGGGTGATCCGCAAGCCAAGATAGCTCGTCAGCTCACCCAGGTCTGTGCACGTGTGTCTCCTCTGCAGCTCCGACTTCACGTGAGCGAGTGCCGCGGTGTCAGCAGTGGCAAAGACCAAGTCGTCGACGTACACGAGGATGTAGAACGGCGGCAGCGAGGTGTCGGTGCGTAGAAACAGCGACGGGTCAGCAGTAGAGGGAGCGAACCCAAGAGCCGCAAGTGTCGTCCTCAGTGTGTCGTGCCACTCACGTGGCGCCTGGCGGAGACCGTAGACCGGCCGCTGAAGCCTCCACTGGGTGCCAGGAGGAACCGACCCAGTAAAGCCAGGTGGGCAGCGCAGCCAGATCTCCTCGTGCAGGCTGCCCTGCAAGAAAGCAGTGCTGAAGTCAAGAGAGTGAAGCTCGTAGTCGCGGTGAGCGGCTATGTGCAGCAGCACCCGAAGAGTAGTCATCTTCGGGGTGGGGGAGAAGGTCTGAAAGAAGTCTACTCCCTCTCGCTGACTGAAGCCTCGAGCCACGTAGCGCGCCTTGAAGACAGGTGGAGAACCCGGCGGCCGCTTCACCCTGAAAATCCACATGCCACTGACGATGTTCGCCCCAGGAGGGGGAACCTCGTCTACGTAGGTGCCTGTGGACTTCCAGGAGGCCATCTCTGCGTCCATGGCTGTCTGCCACTGAGAGGAGTAGGGACCCGCCATCGCCTCAGCGTAAGAGCGTGGGGTCGGGATGTCTGGTGCATCCGGGTCTCCCTCAGGGGCAACTAGCAAGGACACGAGACGGGGCAAAGCAGCAGCAAAGCACTGAAACTCCTCCTGTCTGTCCTCAAGGACGTCCGTGCCGAGGGCACACTCACCCCCGACGGACGGAGGACAGGCAGACGCAGACTCAGACCTAGCGACAAGGCTGGCAGCGTAGTCTAGGCGACAGCGAGCAGCAAAGTCAACCAACTCAGTGACCAGAGCAGACGCAGCAGAGGACTCAAAGGTCGGGTCAGTGACAACTGTAGCGAGGAGACGCGTAACAGTGGGACTGGCAACACGACGGGAGTCAGACTCCGGGTCAAGAAGAGTAGGAAGAGAGGACGCAGGAGGAGACGGCAGCGGGACACGCTGCGGAGCAGTGGAGGGACGCAGAGTCATGTAGTGAGTGCCAGGGACAGGAGGAGGACGCTCACGTGGGACACGACGACCAGTGCGAGCAGTACGAACAGGCGACGCAGGACGAGACTCAGGCTCACGACGCTCTGTAAGACCTCCTGTGGGACCAGCGTAAGGAGAGGGAGCAGGGAGAGGCGAGGCAGGCGGTAACTGTGACTGCAGCTGGACAGGCAGAGGACACTCGACGGAGGGAGGAGGACTAGGAGGAGGAGCCTGACCAAGAACCTGCTGAAGGAGCGGTACGAAGTACGGTCGCGGCCGCGCAGCGTCTCCAGAAGCAGCAGGGACACCAGTGGCAGCCCCAACGCCTGAGTCCTCAGCACCAGCAGCAGCTCCAACGCCCGGGTCCTCAGCACCAGTAGGAGCTCCAACGCCCGAGTCCTCAGCACCAGCAGCAGCGCCACCGGTCGGGTCCTCAGCACCAGCAGCAGCTCCAACGCCCGGGTCCTCAGCACCAGCAGCAGGGCCACCGGTCAGGTCCTCAGCACCAGCAGCAGCGCCACCGGTCGGGTCCTCAGCACCAGCAGCAGCTCCAACGCCCGGGTCCTCAGCACCAGCAGCAGCTCCAGCCCCCGGGTCCTCAGCACCAGCAGCAGCTCCAGCGTCCGGGTCCTCAGCACCAGCAACAGCACCACCGCTCGGGTCCGCAGCACCAGGAGCACCACTACGAAGACTGCAGCGCCGCGTGTACCACTCGCGGATCACCTGAATGGGGGGGAGCTCCTGGGTAGGAGGGGAAGTACCGGGACGAGCTCCAGAAGCACCTCTCCGGAGGCGGCAGTACTCGAGGTACCTCTCCTGCAGCTGCTGGGAGGAGAGGGCTCCTCCAGGTGGAGCACGCTCAGGCTCAGTACCCCCAGACTCAGCACCCCCAGACTCAGCACCCCCAGTCTCAGCACGTCCAGGCTCAGCACCCCCAGGCTCAGTACCTCCAGGCTCCGCACCTCCAGGCTCCGCACCTCCAGGCTCCGCACCCCCAGGCTCCGCACCTCCAGGCTCAGCACCCCCAGGCTCCGCACCCTCAGACGCAGCACTCCCAGGCTCAGCACCCCCAGACGCAGGACGCGAGTCAACAGCTACCTCGACAGGCTCACCCGGGTCTACCTGGGACACACCTGAGGGAGCGGCACCCTGAGGGGGGAGGGGGTCTGGTACCTCAGCACCTGGAGCGAGGAAGAGAGGCGGGGGGGGGAGCGGGGCAGTGCGGTAGGGGAAGAGGCGGTAGAAGGGGACGGACTCGTCAAAAGTGACGTCCTGAGAGGCCAGAACCCGGCGCGAGGTGACGTGGTAAAACTGCCATCCAGGCGCGTCGGGAACAAAGCCAAGAAAGACACAGGGAACAGCGCGACGCGAGAGCTTGTCCGCGGACGTGTCGCGGACAAAAGCTCGAGATCCCCAGACCCGGAAACGCGACGCATCGCCAACCTCTCCCGTCCACCGTAGAGTCGGGGAAGTCTCCGGTAAGGAGACACGGGGCCAGAGGTTGAGCTGATGCGCTGCGTACCGGACCGCAAACGGCCACAGAAAGTGGGGAGCAGCCGCATGGGTCAGGGAGGTACGAGCGACCTCCATGACCAAGCCAATGCGGCGCTCAGCGACCCCATTCTGCTGTGGAGAGGCCGGAAGCGTGTACGACTGCTCAATGCCGTGCTCAGCACAGTAGGCTGCCAAGAGGTCGGAGGCAAACTCACCACCTCTGTCAGAGTGCAAGCGCAGGACAGGAAAGTCCGAGTGAAAGCGCTCGCCTAGCTGGAGACGGGCTCGGCTGATCCAGGGGATCAAAACACCAGGGACGTCACCCTTGGCGCGCAAGGGGAAGACCGTGGTGTAGCGCGAGTAGTCGTCAACAACTATCAGGAAGTACCTCTCCTGACCCTGACCACGGACGCGGGCTGGGCCCCACACGTCCATGTGGAGCGTCTGCAGGGGAGCGGTCGTCGGGGGAAAGGAGGAGGAGTGAGGAGCGGCGCGCTGCCGCCCCTCGACACAGGGAATGCAGTCAGGAGCAGGGGAGTCAGGAAGGGGAGGGAGCACCCTGGGAAGACCAGCAACAAGGTCCCGTTTGTGCATGGCCCGCAGGCGCTGCACAGACGGGTGACCAAGGCGGTGGTGCCAGAGGACGGTGTCGTTCGCCAGAGAGCGACACGAGCAGGGGGCGGACAGCTGACCTGACGCTGACGCAGACGCAGCTACCTGAGGGGACTCAGTGGTCAGTGTGTACAGGTCAGACCCCGGCTCTCGAGTGAAAGTAGCCAGGTGGCGGCCCGTCCGAGCACACGTGCAGTGAGTCACACGCTCGTAGGCAGGGGTGAACTGGTGAACACCCGAGTCCTGGAGCGCACTACCTGCCACCAAGTTCGTGGAGAACGAGGGGAGGTAGAGACCTGAGAGCGTGCCGGACGGAACCGCTGGACACGGAAGGGTGGTGGAGGAGGTCGCAAGGACCGGACCCCCAGAGGGGTCAGCAAGAGAGACAGCAACCGGCCGAGCTAGAGGCTCAAGGACAGTGCGGTCACGAAAGAAAGAGCGAGAAGCACCTGAGTCCAGTGTGAAGGTGTGCAGTGCTGCAGTCGACTCAGTACCAGGGGGCACAGACGCACAAGCACCTAGAGCAGCAGCTGCAGTAGTACCTGTGGAAGCAGACACACTAGCACCTAGAGCAGCAGCGGGGCTGGCCTGAATGCCCGGGTCGGGCGGAACACGCAAGTACTGAGCACCCTCTCCACTAATAGACATCGCATACATGGCAGTGAGAATAGCATCAAAGTCTAGTGCCCAAATATCAACACCCTTCCTGAGCAGCTCAGCCCAGCGCGGCAGCTCACCACCATCAGGAAACTGGGTGCGCCACGCATCGTTGAGGCGGGCGAAGCAGCGCTCCGTCTGGTGCGGCCCCCCACACGTCTGGCCAGTGCGGTCACCTGTACGAATAACGTACTGGCAGGTGACGCTGCGCCGCGCATACCACTCACGGGCGGCCTGAAGGGTCGGGGCAGGCTGCTGACTCTGACCGCCCCCCGGGCCTCCACGACCACCACCCCCTCCGCCTCCGCCCCGGCCACCTCCACCCCTGCCGCTGCCACGACCACCTCCGCCTCCGCTGCCACCTCCGCCCCTGTCACCACTCCCAACGCCGCTGTCACCTCCACCACTGCCGCCACTAGTCTCTCCAGTCGCACCTCCACCGCCACCACCTCCACCCCCGCCTCCTCCGCCACCACCCCCACTCCTGCCACTCCTGCCCCTGCGTCGTCCGCCTGAAGCAGACGCAGCCCCGACCTTCTCAGCACCAAGGAGGTCGACAGCAGCAGCAGAGGCGACAGAGGGGAGGAGGGGGGAAGGGGAGCACCCCTCGAAGAAGGGGCCGCGGGGGTCGCCACGAGAGGTGCCTACAGCGACGATACTAGCCTCGGCTGCAAGCAGTTCCTTCTCGAGGAGGTCTACGGTGAGCTCAGTGGGGGAGCGAGAGAGGAACTGGTCCCTGACAGGGCGCAGAGAGTCAGGGAGGCGGGTGACAACGTGGTAGAGAGTGATCCAGAGCGGGGGGGGGTTGCTAGCGAGGAACTCGTCAGGCATGGCAGCGCGAAAGCGAGCCTCACTAGTCTTAAGGTGGGTGATGAGGTCTGCGACAGTGTGAAAGGAGGCTAGGTCGGGGAACAGGTAGGGGAGAGTGAGGCGGCCTAGCGTGGCAGAAGCAGGTGAGGAGTAGCGGGCCACTACAGCTGTGTAGAGGTCCTTAGCAGTCTTGCACTGGCCGAAGTGCTCGCGCTCATCTAGCGGCAGGGAGTTGCGAATAGCAAAGCGAGCGTGCGCGTCACGGGTCTGCCACTGTGAGCGCTCAGCTGGGGGGGCAGTAGCGAGTGGGGCGGTCGCATGGCCGAGAGCGTGGTCGTACAGTGTAATATCTTCCTTGGCAGTGAGCTGTAGGAAAAGGTGCAGGTCATCTAGCCAGGTTTCGAATTTGACCGGACGGCCCTCGGCGTCGAAAGCTAGAACAGGAGGACTAGCCATAGCGACAGCGGCAGTAGTAGAAGCAGTAAAGTCACTGAAAAGGCGTGCGCAGGGTCAGCGGGGCCGGTGGGGCCTACGGACTGTAGTGGCGCACAAGCAGCAGTAGCAGGAAGTGTAGTAGTAGGATCTGCAGTGGTGCACAGGCGCAGCAGGCGGCAGCGAGAGCCGGCGCAGCAGGGGCGGGCTCAGCAGCGGTGATACGCGGGCGGCGGCGGGCTCAGCAGCAGCGGTGCGCGGGCGGCTGCGGGCTCAGCAGTGGCGGGCCGGGAGCAGGCAGCGCGCGGGCCGTGCGGGCCGTATGTGAGCTGCGCGGGCAGCGTGCGGGCCGGCGGCGGTCAGCGCAAGAGCCGCGCAGGCTCAGCGCGGGCTGCGCGGGCTGCTCGCGGGCTGCGTAAGCGGGTCGCGGGCGGCTCGCGGGGGTTCGCGGGCAGGTCGCGGGCTGCTCGCGGGCAGTTCGCGGGCTGTGCGCGGGCTGCGCGGGCTGGTCGCGGGCTGCGCAGGCGGTTCGCGGGCTGTGCGTGGGCGGTTCGCGGGCTGTGAGCGCGGCGCGCTGTGCGGTTCGCGGGCGGCGTGACGGGGCCGATCGGGGCGCTAAGGGGCGACGCGACGGGGGCCGTGAGAGGCCGCTAGGAAAAAAAAAAAAAATTCGAAGGGGCCGCAGGGCCGCTAGATCGTGCTAGATCGACGGGGCCATCGGGGCCGGAAACAAGCGAAGGTAAGCAGGTAGGTAAGTCGGTGGGCCCTAAGAACAGTCCTAGCGAAGGACCTGCTCTGAAACCATGTCAGAAATAACTGAGCAGGAATGAATGAACTAGAACAGAGTTTGGTACAAGTAGGAAACCCTAACTTTGTGTACCCCCTAAGGTGTAACCCACTACAGCCTAGACAATATAAACATGCAACGTTTGACAGCTATACCCCATATTGGCTACCCCACTACAGCCTACACATATATAACACATATATAATCTGACAGGAAGTTGCACAACGGTTTCCATGTACACCTTCGTACACCCTACAAAAACTTGTGCCTTGTTCGGTAGGCTGCCTAGTTGGACCACTGATGGGTTAGGGCAGGTTCCCCTATTTCAATGTGTACATGCTTATAGCCTATGAACTCGTTAGTAGAACACCGAACCTACCCAATGAGAGTTTGCTACTGAATGCCTCAATTTGCTAGTATGACTATGATGGGATTGGCCGCGACGAAGCTGAGGAAGAAATTTCTTCCCCTGGCTAAAACCAGTTGGACTCCACTTCGGGGTCCACCCCTATAATACGCCATCACCAGTATGAGTGACAGGGAGGACGTACATTGGCTTTCCCAAGGGGTGAAGTTTCGTTGCTGTTGTCGCTCAAGCTCACGAATTCAAACGATGAGGAGTCTTCATTATGAGTTGAGGCCCGAGGCTAGGAAGCCTCGCGAAGAGTGCGGATCGGCACACTCACACTGGGTTCTAAAGAACAAGGCCCTGGATTATCAATGCTAGGGACACTAACGACCGCCGACACGTTCTTGAGTATGAACGAGCGTATGAAATGGAGCGTGCTCTCGCACACCGCCACTGATGGCACGGCACGCTCGAGCTCCTGATTCGCTAAAAGGATTCTGGCCCTTCGGAAGACAGTTGGGTGATAGAAGGTGACATGGGCAATGCATGCCGTGCTCTCAAGTGTTATCTTGTCAAGAAGAGTGCTTTTCATTCCAACCAACTTTGCTTAAGTGGGGGGAGGGGGGGTGGGGTTGGAACCGTGTGAGAGTACGTCATCCGGTAACTTCCCATTTTTTAAAATTAAGGTTATCTGCACCGAATAGGTTGTGTGAGCATTGTTTCTATTGTATCCTTGGGTTATCTACGTAACTTTGACCTCGCGTGACGTTGCACCGAATAATCTTTCAGAAAGTAATTATTCCCATTGGTTCTAAAATATATTCACATTCTGGTTGCTTGCCTTTTATATGTCTATACATAGACCCAGAACTTATACCCATGAAAAAAAACCATGAAGTCAAATATAAAGTCTTCAATTAGAATTTATTTCTAGGTCTTGGATCCGTGAGAGACAGGGTTAAGACTTGCTGTGGGAGTAACTTCGGTTTTGCACAGGATATGCGAGCAACAATGTTATGAGTTGTGAAAGCAGAGTGTGCAAAAAATGCAATAACGGGATTGATTAAACATACCGAAATCACCCGAATATAGGGCTCGGATGACTTACCTAAATTATTAAAAAAAAAATGTGAGGGTGAACATTTGGGCGATAGGAGTTTTTAAGTTTCAGGTACAATTAGTAACATATATCAATATATCTTTAAGGGTGTATGGCTGAATATGGGGCTGGAGGGTCTTTTATCCGTAATGAAAAAGCACCCATTTTGTGCAAATTTCGCGCGAGCGGCACGTCAGATCGAATGACTGTCAGAATAACTGAACGAGGAATGAATGAACTAGCAGTGAAATGAGTACAAGTACCTAACCCTAGAATTGTGTACCCCCTATAGGCTAACCCACTGTAGCCTAAACAAGCACAACATATATAATGTTTGACACACACCCCCATAGGCAAAGTGGGGGAGAGCAAGGGGTCACAAGACCAGTCAAAGCAAAGCAAAACAAGCTCAGGGTGGTTCTCAAGGATACCACACAAATTCCGAGCACAAGCAAGTGGTCACAAGACCAGTTCACATGCAGGTTGATAATATAACAGGAGAAACAGAAATAACAACCTAGCAAGTGTAAACATGCAGGCATATATATAAAGATCACAGTACAAGCAGAGTCAAGAAGTAAGCAAGTGGGGTCCAGCAGGCACAAGGCCTAGAAGAGTACAAAAACGCTGAAGCGCCTTGGTGAACACATCCGCAAGGTTGGCCTCAGTGGCCACGTAACGCAGACGAAGCTGACCACGCTGCTGCAGCTCTCGAGCAAGGAAGTACCGCAGGGCGATGTGCTTCGTTCTGTGCTCCAGTATGTGCTCCTCACACAAGGCAATGGCAGCCTGGTTGTCGACGTACAGCACTGGAGGAGAACGAGGCCGCTCTCCCAAGTCGGTCAGCAGGTAGGTCAGCCAGCGTAGCTCCTGGGCAGCCATGGCTGTGGCGTAGATCTCAGCCTCACAACTGGAGCTGAGAACAGAAGAAGAGCGTGTAGAACGCCAAGAAACTGAGCCGGAGCCAAGGCTGAAGGTGTAACCCTGAGACGACCGCTGAGTAGCCTGGTCGTCCGCCCAAGAAGCGTCTGAGTGTCCAGTAAGTACAACTCGGTCTCGCCCTCCAAGCACTAGCCCCATGCCCGACGTACTGCACAAGTAGCGCAACACCCTCTTAGCGGCATCCATGTGCTCCTTCCTGTGACGGCCAGGAGCGACATAGCGCGCAAGGATGCTAAGAGGGTATGCAAGGTCAGGTCGAGTGCAGGTCATCAGGTACATGAGGCAGCCCACAAGCTCTGGATACGGGCCACTCGGCTCTACGGACTCATCCGAAGGCAGAGCTGAGAGCGAGTGACCGGTAGGCAGAGGAGTGGACTGAGGCGAGGAGTACGTGAAGCGGAAGCGCTGAAGGATCTGCTGCACCATGTGTGACTGAGTCAAGGTGATGGTGCGTCGTGCTCTGTCCCGGGTGATCCGCAAGCCAAGATAGCTTGTCAGTTCACCCAGGTCTGTGCACGTGTGTCTCTTCTGCAGCTCCGACTTCACGTGGGCGAGTGCCGCGGTGTCAGCAGTGGCAAAGACCAAGTCGTCGACGTACACGAGGATGTAGAACGGCGGCAGTGAGGTGTCTGTGCGTAGAAACAGTGACGGGTCAGCAGTAGAGGGAGCGAACCCAAGAGCCGCAAGTGTCGTCCTCAGTGTGTCGTGCCACTCACGTGGTGCCTGGCGGAGACCGTAGACCGGCCGCTGAAGCCTCCACTGGGTACCAGGAGGAACCGACCCAGTGAAGCCAGGAGGGCGGCGCAGCCAGATCTCCTCGTGCAGGCTGCCCTGCAAGAAAGCAGTGCTGAAGTCAAGCGAGTGAAGCTCGTAGTCGCGCTGAGCAGCTATGTGCAGCAGCACCCGAAGAGTGGTCATCTTCGGGGTGGGGGAGAAGGTCTGAAAGAAGTCAACTCCCTCTCGCTGACTGAAGCCTCGAGCCACGTAGCGCGCCTTGAAGACCGGAGGAGAACCCGGCGGCCGCTTCACCCTGAAAATCCACATGCCACTGACGATGTTCGCCCCAGGTGGGGGAACCTCGTCGACGTAGGTGCGTGTGGACTTCCAGGAAGCCATCTCTGCGTCCATGGCTGTCTGCCACTGAGAGGAGTAGGGACCCGCCATCGCCTCAGCGTAAGTGCGCGGGGTCGGGATGTCTGGTGCATCCGGGTCTCCCTCAGGGGCAACTAGCATGGACACGAGGTGGGGTAAAGCAGCAGCAAAGCACTGAAACTCCTCCTGTCTGTCCTCAAGGACGTCCGTGCCAAGAGCACACTCACCCCCGACGGACGGAGGACAGACAGACTCAGACTCAGACTCAGCAACAAGGCTAGAGGCGTAGTCTAGACGACACCGGGCAGCAAAGTCTATCAACTCAGCGACCAGAGCAGACGCAGCAGAGGACTCAAAGGTAGGGTCAGTGACAACAGTAGCGAGGAGACGGGTGACAGTGGGACTGGCAGCACGACGGGAGTCAGACTCCGGATCAGGAAGAGTAGGCAGAGAGGACGCAGGAGGAGACGGCAGCGGAACACGCTGAGGAGCAGTGGAGGGACGCAGAGTCATGTAGTGAGTGCCAGGGACAGGAGGAGGACGCTCACGTGGGACACGACGACCAGTGCGAGCAGTACGAACAGGCGACGCAGGACGAGACTCAGGCTCACGACGCTCTGTAAGACCTCCCGTGGGACCAGTGTAAGGAGAGGGAGCAGGGAGAGGCGAGGCAGGCGGGAACTGTGACTGTGACTGGACAGGCGGAGGACACTCTACGGAGGGAGGAGGACACGGAGGAGGAGCCTGACCAAGAACCTGCTGAAGAAGTGGTACGAAGTACGGTCGCGGTCGCGTAGCGTCTCCAGAACCAGCAGGGACACCAGCGACAGGGTCCTCAGCACCAGCAGCAG
The DNA here is from genome assembly GCA_947470075.1 of Closterium sp. Yama58-4. Taxonomy (NCBI): domain Eukaryota; kingdom Viridiplantae; phylum Streptophyta; class Zygnematophyceae; order Desmidiales; family Closteriaceae; genus Closterium; species Closterium sp. Yama58-4. The sequence continues at coordinate 184,201 of CANIUD010000365.1, read as the reverse complement.
CTCCAACGTCCGGGTCCTCAGCACCAGCAGCAGCTCCACCGCTCGGGTCCTCAGCACCAGCAGCAGCTCCACCGTCCGGGTGCTCAGCTCCAGCAGTAGCGCCAACGCCCGGGTCCTCAGCACCAGCAGCCGCGCCACCGCTCGGGTCCGCAGCACCAGCAGCAGCTCCAACGCCCGGGTCCTCAGCACCAGCAGCAGCGCCACCCCCAGGGTCCGCAGCACCAGGAGCACCACTCCGAAGACTGCAGCGCCGCGTGTACCACTCTCGGATCTGCTGAATGGGGGGGAGCTCCTGGGCAGGAGGGGAAGTACTGGTGCGAGCTCCAGTAGCACCTCTCCGGAGGCGGCAGTACTGTAGGTACCTCTCCTGCAGCTGCCGGGAGGAGAGGGCTCCTCCAGGTGTAGCACGCTCAGGCTCAGCACCCCCAGACTCAGCACCCCCAGGCTCAGCACCCCCAGGCTCAGTACCTCCAGGCTCAGCACCCCCAGACTCAGCACCCCCAGGCTCATCACCAGGCTCTGCACCTCCAGGCTCCGCACCCCCAGGCTCCGCACCCCCAGGCTCCGCACCCCCAGGCTCAGTACCCTCAGACTCCTCACGGTCAGGCTCAGCACCCCCAGCAGGACGAGAGTCAACAGCTACCTCGACAGGCTCAACCGGGTCTACCTGGGACACACCTGAGGGAGCGGCACCCTGAGGGGGGAGGGGGTCTGGTACCTCAGCACCTGGAGCGAGGAAGAGAGGCGGGGGGGGGAGCGGGGCAGTGCGGTAGGGGAAGAGGCGGTAGTAGGGGACGGACTCGTCAAAAGTGACGTCCTGAGAGGCCAGGACACGACGCGAGGTGGCGTGGTAGAACTGCCAACCAGGCGCGTCCGGGACGAAGCCAAGGAAGACACAGGGGACAGCTCGACGGGAGAGCTTGTCCGCGGACGTATCGCGAACAAAAGCTCGAGATCCCCAGACCCGAAAACGCGACGCATCGCCAGCCTCTCCCGTCCAACGCAGTGTCGGAGAGGTCTCCGGTAAGGAGACACGGGGCCAGAGGTTGAGCTGATGCGCAGCGTATCGGACTGCAAACGGCCACAGAAAGTGGGGGGCAGCCGCATGAACCAAGGAGGTACAAGCGACCTCCATGACCAAGCCAATGCGGCGCTCAGCAACCCCATTCTGCTGTGGAGAGGCCGGAAGCGTGAACGACTGCTCAATGCCCTCCTGCTGACAGAAGGCCTCCAAGAGGCCAGAGGAAAACTCCCCACCTCTGTCAGAGTGCAGACGCAGGACAGGGAAGTCGGAGCGGAAACGCTCACTGAGCTGGAGACGAGATCTGCGGATCCAAGGGATCAAGACATCAGGGACGTCACCCTTGGTGCGCAAGGGGAAGACCGTGGTGTAGCGCGAGAAGTCGTCAACAACAATCAGGAAGTAGGAAGTACCTCTCCTGACCCTGACCACGGACGCGGGCTGGGCCCCACACGTCCATGTGGAGCGTCTGCAAAGGAGCAGTCGTCGGGGGGAAGGAGGAGGAGTGAGGAGCGGCGCGCTGCCGCCCCTCGACACAGGGAAGACAGGGAGGAGCAGGCGAGGGTGGGAGGGGAGGGAGAACCCTGGGAAGACCAGCAACAAGGTCCCGTTTGTGCATGGCCCGAAGGCGCTGCACAGACGGGTGACCAAGGCGGTGGTGCCAGAGGACAGTCTCATGCGCCAGAGAGCGACACGAGCAGGGGGCCGACAGCTGACCTGACGCAGACGCGGACGCAGACGCAGCTACCTGAGGGGACTTAGTGGTCAGTGTGTACAGGTCCGACCCCGGCTGCCGAGTGAAGGTAGCCAGGTGACGGCCCGTCCGAGCACACGTGCAGTGGGTCACGCGCTCGTAAGCAGGGGTGAACTGGTGAACACCCCCGTCCTGGAGCGCACTACCTGCCACCAAGTTCGTGGAGAACGAGGGGAGGTAGAGGCCTGACAGTGTGCCTGACGGGACCGCAGGACAAGGAAGGACAGTGGAGGAGGTCGCAACGACCGGACCCCCAGAGGGGTCAGCGAGGGAGACAGCAACTGGCCGAGCAAGCGGCTTAAGGACAGTGCGGTCACGAAAGAAACAGCGAGAAGCACCTGAGTCCAGTGTGAAGGTGTGCAGTGCTGCAGTCGACTCAGTACCAGAGGGCACGGACTCACTAGCACCTAGAGCAGCAGCCTCACCAGGACCTGGGGCAGCAGACTCACTAGCACCTAGAGCGGCAGCCTCACTGGTCAGAATGCCCGGATCGGGCGGAACACGCAAGTACTGAGCACCCTCTCCACTAGTAAACATCGCATACATGGCAGTGAGAATAGCATCAAAGTCTAAAGCCCAGATATCAACTCCCTTCTTCTCCAGATCAGCCCAGTGGGGCAGGTCAGTGGCATCAGGAAACTGGGCACGCCACGCGTCAGTAAGGCGCGCGAAACAGCGCTGTGTGGGATGCGGCCTCCCACACTGCTGGCCAGTGCGGTCACCAGTGCGAATGACGTACGTGCAGGTAAAGCCACGCTGCGCATACCACTCACGGGCGGCCTGAAGCGACGGGGCGGGCTGCTGACTCTGTCCACCGCCAGCGCCTCCACGACCACCACCGCCGCCGCCACCGCCCCGGCCACCTCCACCCCTGCCGCCGCCACGACCACCTCCGCCTCCGCTGCCGCCTCCGCCCCTGCCACCGCTCCCGCCGCTGCTGTCACCACCCCCACTGCCGCCACTAGCCTCTCCAGTCCCACCGCCACCCCCACCGCCACCACTCCCGCCTCCCCCGCCACCACCTCCACCCTTGCCCCCTTTGCCCCTACGGTGCCCGCTCGGAGCAGACGCAGCCCCGACCTTCTCAGCACCAAGGAGGTCGACAGCAGCAGCAGAGGCGACAGAGGGGAGGAGAGGGGAAGGGGAACACCCCTCAAAGAACGGGGTGCGGGGGTCGCCACGAGAGGTGCCTACAGCGACGATGCTCGTCTCAGCTGCAAGCAGTTCCTTCTCGAGGAGGGCAATGGTGAGCTCAGTGGGAGAGCGAGCGAGGAAGTGATCCCTGACTGCGCGCAGAGAGTCAGGGAGGCGGGTGACGATGTGGTAGAGCGTGATCCAGAGCGGGGGGGGGTTGCTGGCAAGGAACTCGTCAGGCATAGCAGCGCGAAAGCGGGCCTCACTGGTCCTGAGGTGGGTGATGAGGTCAGCGACTGTGCTGAAGGAGGCCAGGTCGGGGAACAGGTATGGGAGGGTGAGGCGGCCTAGTGCGGCAGAGGCAGGTGAGGAGTAACGAGCAACGACAGCAGTGTACAGGTCCTTAGCAGTCTTGTGCTGGCCAAAGTGCTCGCGCTCATCTAGTGGCAGGGAGTTGCGAATAGCGAAGCGAGCGTGGGCATCACGAGTCTGCCACTGTGAGCGCTGAGTGCTGTCAGCAGTGGTAGGAGGGGCAGTAGCGTGACCGAGGGCATGATCGTACAGCGAAATATCCTCCTTGGCAGTGAGCTGTAGGAAGAGGTGCAGGTCATCTAGCCAGGTGTCAAATTTCACTGGGCGGCCCTCAGCATCGAAAGCAAGTACGGGAGGACTGGCCATAGTGGCAGCAGTAGTTGCAGTAGGAACAGTAGTAGTAGCCGTAGAAGAAATAGGAGGAGCAGCAGTATCGACGGGGCTGCTGGTACGGGCGGCGCGGCTCGGTCTGACGGCGCGGCTCGGTTCAGGTAGGGCGGCGCGGCTCGGTTCGGTTGCGCGGAGCTGTTAAGCGGGGCTCGACGGGGCCGAGGGGCCGCTAAGCGGGGCGCAGGAGGGTCGCGGGGCCGTGAGGTGGCGGGCGACGGGGCCACGGGGCCGCTAAACGGGGTGCGCGCGGGGCCGCGGGACCTCTAGTTGAGGGTCGACGGGGCCGCGGGGCCGCTAAACGGGGTGCGCGCGGGGCCGCGAGGCCTCTAGGTGTGGGGCGACGGGGCCGCGGGGCCGCTAAACGGGGTGCGCGCGGGGCCGCGGGGCCTCTAGGGTGGGTCGACGGGGCCGCGGGGCCGCTACAACGGGGTGCGCACGGGGCCGAGGGGCCTCTAGGGTGGGTCGACGGGGCCGCGGGGCTTCTAAACGGGGTGCGCGCGGGGTCGACGGGGCCAAGCGGGCCGGAATCGGGGCGCGCGCGGGTGCGACGGGGCCACTAAGGGGCAGCGTGCGGGGTCGACGGGGCCTTAAGGGGCCGTACACGAGGGCGCACGAGGGCGCTGAGGGGGAGGCGCTAACGCAGCACTCCGACAGTAGGTAGGAAGTAGGTAGTAGAGGTGGGCCCGAAAAAAAAACTTAGGTCCTAGCGAAGGACCTGCTCTGAAACCATGTCAGAATAACTGAACGAGGAATGAATGAACTAGCAGTGAAATGAGTACAAGTACCTAACCCTAGAATTGTGTACCCCCTATAGGCTAACCCACTGTAGCCTAAACAAGCACAACACATATAATGTTTGACAATGACTGACTTACTGGGTGTGTCAGAATTCGAATAACACAAATAATGTGTCAGGGTTCAATTTTTTGCCTCGAGAAGCTGACGCTCGACAGCATATAGAGCTACTGTATGCATAAAAGGTCGGTCTTGAAGCGATTATAAGCAAAGGGAGGTCCTCACTCTTCTTGCCAACATAAGAGTCCCTCTGCCGCATACAAGTTCCAGGGGGAGTTGTTTTTTAGAGGGTCCTATATCCAGGGAGATTACGGTATTTATCAGATAATGAAGTCTAGCACACAAATAGCAAAGCGCTAGCTAGGGTTTAGGACATGGCGCAGGATGTAGGCCACGATCTGCTCTGTGATAGCGCCGTTGAGGACACGTGGGCCGATGATGCAGAGCATCAGGATCAAGATATTAAGGAGAACGCGGGTGCTGAAGGGGAGGGAGCCCGAGAAGAGGGTGCAGAGGAAGAGGACAACGAAGAGACGGAGTCCGGAGTCGGGATATGACGATGCTATCCAAGGAGACCAGGAAGGGTTTGCAGAGGAAGAGGACAATGAAGAGGAGGACACAGAGTATGTCAATGCAAGCGAGGGAGACGGCGACAGAGATAGTTCAGAAGTAGGGGACGATGAAGAGGCGGAGACCGATTTTAGCGATTCAAGTGATGATGACATGGTGGAGGGCGATGAGGGTGAGCAGGGTCAGGAAGGTGAACGTTCAAGCCAAAACAAAGATTCGGAGAATGTAGGTGTTGAGCATTCAAACCCCACTCGACCTTCTCAGGGCCAAATCAACTACACAGGGTCAACAGCCTTCGCAGGGCCAATAATCTTCGGGGGGCTGACGATGTTTGTAGGGCTGACGACCTTCCCGCGGTGAGCGATTTACGCAGTTCGTAAGGGCCTTCTTTCGGAGGGGGATAGTGTAAGGAGCTGATTTCCCTTACCTCCCGTCACTCTCTCTACCATATACGATACTGTTCCTACCATTACATCAAACATTGTCTTGACTCCTATTCCTATCATCACATCTGTCGCACCCAAACCAGACACTTAGGTTGGTAATATGCGATCCCGACCCTACGGCTCAGGGCCCAAAATTAGTCCAGGTCCACCCTGGTTAATCAAGGTTGGAGCCTGGCCTACCCCTACTGCTTAGGGTAACTTTGTTAGATTATTTTTTGGTAGCCTTATAGTATCAGTGTAAAAATAAAAATGCATTGTTCTAAAAGGTACTAGTTATAGTATACTAATTTGTAGGGTTTGAACTTGACATCTACATGCTTTAGTGGCAAATATCTTTCCAATATGGCAGTGGCGATTTCTCGCAGCGGAGAAATTTTTTTACCGTAAACATATGAACCGATGGAGCGCATGACGACCGTGCTGTGCAAGTAAACTATCGTGAATCAGACGAGATTCTTGCTAAACAGTATCGGTTTCGGAGTAACTCTATAACTACCCTGTCTACACAAGGTTTAGGATCTCGTACGCTGTTTTTGGAAAGAGTAAGAAAAAATAAAAAACAAGATTCGACGTTTACGTCGGATGGGTTGCGTAGAGCTGTATCCTCGTATAAGAAACATTATGATGGAGAATATTAAAATTTATTGATGTAAATCAAATTATAATGCTCATTTTTATTTGGTTACAATGGGTTAAGATTCATATTTCCTCTTTAAAACATTATAGCATATATTTAGATTTTCTCACTCAGTGATTCTTCCGTGTATTAAGAGAGACATTCAATGTCTTTTGTGTTTATGATAGACAATATTTTTTACATCCAACTTACTGTATTGCACTTACAATATAGTTGGTATGTGCTTTGTGCTTTGTTTTTGTCTCTTCCTGTTTCTGCCTGCTTGTTTCTGCATCGTCAGCAATCGAGTGCAAAATTGCGTGGAGGATTTTCGGAGCGCACTGAACCACGTGGCACTGTCTTGATTTGTAAAATCTCATATTGAGTACATTCGCGAAAAAATGAGTTCATGTTCTGCGAGCCCAACCAGGTTACGAACGAAATCATTGCAATTGATCTCGGAATTTTGAGTGGTTTTATGGCTAAAGTCTTATTTCAAGAACATCATAAAGCCAGAGTGACAGTTAACGATACAGTCACCTTAGCAAATTGACAAGCAAATCGGCTCAAAACCTTGTTTACTCTTGTAATGAGAAGAAGTGTACTTTTTTCCTTTCACACCTGTCTGCTCGAATTCGACTCCCGTCTCTTGGTTCTTGTTCGTTGTTTCTTGGTTCTTGCTTCTTGCTTCTTGCTTCTTGGTTCTTGCTTCTTGGTTCTTGCTTCTTGCTTCTCCCTCCAGATCCGCCCATTCCCACCCAATCTTGCAGTCGCACCTTACCTACCGTCTAGCTATCCCTTATACCTTTCCGTCGCCTCTCCCTCTCACCCCGCCGTCGCGTCTCTCTCCCTCCTAGCCACCGTCGCTGCTCCCTCCCATCCCGCCGCCGCCTCTCCCTCCTCCCGCCATCGCCCCTCCCTCCTCTCCGCCATCGCCCCTCCCTCCTCCCCGCCGTCGCCTATCCCTCCTCCCCGCCGTCGCCTATCCCTCCTCCCCGCCGTCGCCTATCCCTCCTCCCCGCCGTCGCCTATCCCTCCTCCTCGCCGTCGCCTCTCCGTCCTCCCCGCGGTCTCCTCTCCCCACTCCCCGCGGTCGCCTCTCCCCACTCCCCGCGGTCGCCTCTCCCCACTCCCCGCCGTTGCCTCTCCTTCCCTCTCCGCCGTCGCCTCCGACGACAGGTGCACGAGCGCAAGCGCGGGTTGGAGCGCAAGCGCGGGTTGGTGCGCGAGCGCGGGTCGGTGCGCGAGCGCGGGCTGTTTTCTCAGGCGCCGTGGTTATCAGGTGCATTCCCGGTCCTTCCATCCTCCCTTCCCCCCTCTGGAATTTCCGTTTTGTTTGTTTTTTTTTTGGGTTGCGAAGCAACCCTTTACGATCGATTTTGCCAAATTTTATTTTCATGATTAATTAATTTATGAAAATCAGGAAAATTAAAATTCGTAAGCTACAGTAATACTCTTCACATACTGTATGCATGTTTAGCAGTTTGGTACTGTTTACAGTGCATTAAATCATGTGATATTTTTGCAGTTGTTAGTGCAGATTTGCTGTACTGGTTGCATGTTTTACTGTTCTATTGTGGTAATGATAAACAGATGCACACTTGATGCATAAATGATGCTATAAGATGCATAATTTTTAATATAATACGTCCATGTTTTACTATTAGATGCTATTATGATAATGATGAATAGATGCATGCTTAATGCATAAATGATGCTATAAGATGCATAATGTACGGTATGAGACGTCTTGATGCATATGTACATATGGTAATAAAATGCGTGACAGTTAACTACCCAAAAACTAAGCTACCGCCATCCCCTGCCTAGCATGGGGGGGAGGTCAATAGCTTGGCTTTTGAATAATCAACAGTCACATGAAACAACACAGTCTGTATATTCTAAAAAAATGGTCAAACCTATCAAATCCAGTTCGAAGTGGTCGCACACGAGTCACTTTGTGCGCCAATGAACCTTATGTGAAATGATAGACTTGAGCCATCTTTTTAAAATTCACAGACATGCATTGTTATTGAGATGGATGTGGATGAGTGCACGTACAAATAGCACACACACACGCACACACATACATACATACAAACGCATATACAACATCACACACATTCACAAAAAAAAAAAAAAAAAAAAAAAAAAAAAACCTAATGCACAAACTGCAAAACAATAAAACATGTGAACATCAATACAATACAATTTTACAAGTCACCACTACTATCCTCTTCACATGAACTCTTCGCTTCGCAGCTGTACACATCTGGAAAGAAAGTCAAAGAAAAATCTGGAAAAACAAATAGCAACGAATGAAGCAGAGGGAAAGATGGAACCGGGGGGGGAGGAGAAAAGAATTATCAAATCGCGAAGAAAATGGAAAAAGAAAGCAAGGCAGTGAGGAGAAAAGCATAATAACCAAACAGGATGCAAGCTAATGGTGGTGAACATAGATATACATAAAAAAACAGAACCCAAAAAACAGAGCAAGTAACAAAACAGGAAACAACGATATCCCTTAGGTGTGAATTTCACAGAGAGAGAGGGAGAGAGAGAGAGAGAGAGAGAGAGCGAGAGAGAGAGAGAGAGAGAGAGAGAGGGAGAGAGAGAGAGAGAGAGAGAGAGAGAGAGAGAGAGAGAGAGAGAGAGAGAGAGAGAGAGAGACGAGAGAGAGAGAACGAGAGAGAGAGAGAGAGAGAGAGAGAGAGAGAGAGAGAGAGAGAGAGAGAGAGAGAGAGAGAGAGAGAGAAGAGAGAGAGAACGAGAGAGAGAGAGAGAGAGAGAGAGAGAACGAGAGAGAGAGAGAGAGAGAGAGAGAGAGAGAGAGAGAGAAAGAGAGACGAGAGAGAAGGAACAAGAGAGAGAGAGAGTGAACGAACAAGAGAAGAAAGTAGTAAGGAGATACAAAGTGAGGCGGACAAAGGAAAGAGGTGGGCGGACGAGGCGGAGGGGGACGAGCGAGAAAGTTGGACAAGGAGAGAGACGCCATACGAGAATGAAAAGCAATGAGATTATGAAAGATAATGAATAAACCGACAGAAATCTTAGGCCTAAAGCGACTTCGCGGCAAATAGGAGGATATGACGGTTCTAGATCTAGGAACAACAAAAAGTGAAAATATGCATACGACGTAGAGACGAAAGGCAGAAACGATGAAAAACAAAAGAAATAGATGCTAGATATGCAGTAAGAGACGAAGATATGACCTAAAAAATGTGAGGAAAAAAGGCGAAGTCTTTACAATGGGCCTCTACCCTTAGCTTAAACAAGCCGCATCCTTTAGAAACAGTTAAGACACGAGATTAGGAGATGTTAGTCAATGAAGAACCGGAAAACGGATGCAGGCTTATGGAAAACCTGCAGCTAAATTTTTTGCAGCAAGTTTACAACCTAAGCCTTAAACGACTTTCATCCTTTAGAAGCTACCAACACGAGCAATACTAACATGTCTTAGGCCAACATTCGTCTAGCTCTTAATCGTCTAACTTAATCTACTTGATGGGTTAAGGTAGCTCTCACCTTAGTAGGATAGGAACTCGTTCTGGTAGGTAGAGTCAAACATGAGCGAAGCTCAGCCAGCGAGGGAGAAGAAAAGGGAATAACAAACCCTAAAAAGGTGTCAGATTCGTCGCAAAGCTAATCGACCTAGAAAAAACTTCGAGTTGCTTAACATAACAGTGTTGGCGCAATTAGTTGAACTTCGATGTGCTATCGAAAAGTCTCCAGTTCAGTTCCTGCAGACGACACATTTCGAAACCTGACAATAACACGCACAGTTCTTACAGTTTTTTTTCACGACGCTACAGAATATCAGAGGCTTTAGCGCAGACGGTATTAGTTGAAAAACTATTCGAAAGGTTTCAGGTTCGATTTCTGATGTCAACTACCACGGAAGGAGACTTTTGCGCGAAATTGCAGACGTAAAATACACTTGTTTGTCGATATCGTCACGCAAACAATCCAAACGCCTTCTGACGTCAAAGTATAAACGCCTTCTGACGTTAAAGTATAAAAACATTTTGATTTTAAAATCAAATAATATGAACATAACAAGAAAAACCAAACACAAATAAGTTCTCAAGAAGCACATATTTTATACATTGTGAAACAACCAAATCTGTACTCTAAACGACCACAGCGATTCAGTTATATAATCATATATTATATGTCATGTGTTTCTATAAATGGAAGTGTAATTCATTAAAAAATAAAAAAAAAACATGTTACAACCTGTTGCTTCGCAACCCTAAGACGATTTAGTCGCCTGTTGTTCTTCTTTTCCTTTTTCCTTTTTCTTTTTCTTTTTCTTTTTCTTTCTTTTCTTCTTCTTCGTCTACTTCTTCCCTTTTCTGTGTGCCGATAGCTCTCCTCTTGCATGGCACTTTCAAAAGAGATGTAGCGCGAGGGAGAGCGTATGCGCATGAGAGAGCGTTTGAGAGAGCGCGTGAAGGATCGCGTGAGAGAGCGCGTGAGAGAGCGCGTGAGAGAGCGCATGAGATCGCGTGAGAGAGCACATGAGACAGCGCGAGTGAGAGCGCATGAGAGAGTGCGTGAGAGAGCGCGTGTGAGTGCGCGTGAGAGCGTGAGAGAGAGAATGCATGTGAGCACGTGAGAGAGCGCGTGAGAGAGAGAATGTGGTGAGAGTGCGCGAGAGAGAGCGCAAGTGACAGTGCGTGAGAGGGTGCCTGAGAGTGCGCCTTGAGAGAGCGCGAGAGAGAGCGCGTGAGGGAGCGCATGAGAGGGCGCGTGAGAGAGCGCGTGAGAGAGCGCGTGAGAGAGCGCGTGAGAGAGCGCGTGAGAGAGCGCGTGTGAGAGTGCGTGAGAGTGCGTGTGAGAGTGCGTGTGAGAGTGCGTGAGAGAGCGCGTGTGAGGGTGCGCGTGAGAGAGCGTGTGAGAGAGAGAATGTGTGTGAGAGTGCGCGAGAGAAAGCATGCGAGAGGGAGAATGCGCGTAAGAGTGCGGGAGAGAGCGCGTGAGAGTGCGCCTGAGAGTGCGCCTGAGAGTGCGCCTTGATAGAGCGCGTGAGACAGCGCATGAGAGAGCGTGTGAGAGAGCGCGTGTGAGCGCGTGAGAGAGCGTGTGTGAGAGCGCGTGAGAGAGCGCGTGTGAGAGTGCGTGAGAGTGCGTGTGAGAGTGCGTGAGAGAGCGCGTGTGAGGGTGCACGTGAGAGAGCGTGTGAGAGAGAGAATGTACGTGAGAGTGCGCGAGAGAAAGCATGTGAGAGGGAGAATGCGCGTGAGAGTGCGGGAGAGAGCGCGTGAGAGTGCGGGAGAGAGCGCGTGATAGTGCGCCTGAGAGTGCGCCTGAGAGTGCGCCTTGATAGAGCGCGTGAGACAGCGCATGAGAGAGCGTGTGAGAGAGCGCGTGTGAGCGCGTGAGAGAGCACGTGTGAAAGCGCGTGAGAGAGCGCGTGTGAGAGCGCGTGACAGAGCGTATGAGGGAGCTTATGTCAGAAATAACTGAGCAGGAATGAATGACCCCGCTGCTGCAGCTCTCGAGCCAGGAAGTACCGCAGAGCGATGTGCTTCGTTCTGTGCTCCAGTCTGTGCTCCTCACACAAGGCAATGGCAGCCTTGTTGTCGACGTACAGCACTGGAGGAGAACGAGGCCGCTCTCCGAGGTCGGTCAGCAGGTAGGTCAGCCAGCGTAGCTCCTGAGCAGCCATGGCTGTGGCGTAGATCTCAGCCTCACAACTGGAGCTGAGAACAGAAGAAGAGCGAGTAGAACGCCAAGAAACTGAGCCAGAGCCAAGGCTGAAGGTGTAACCCTGGGACGACCGCTGAGTAGCCTGGTCGTCTGCCCAAGAAGCGTCTGAGTGCCCTGTGAGAACAACCCGGTCTCGCCCTCCAAGCACAAGCCCCATGCCCGACGTACTGCACAAGTAGCGCAACACCCTCTTAGCAGCATCCATGTGCTCCTTCCGGTGACGGCCAGGAGCGACATAGCGTGCTAGGATGCTAAGAGGGTATGCAAGGTCAGGTCGAGTGCAGGTCATCAGGTACATGAGGCAGCCCACAAGCTCTGGATACGGGCCACTCGGCTCTACGGACTCATCCGAAGGCAGAGCTGAGAGCGAGTGACCGGTAGGCAGAAGAGTGGACTGAGGCGAGGAGTACGTGAAGCGGAAGCGCTGGAGAACCTGCTGCACCATGTGTGACTGAGTCAGGGTGATGGTGCGCCGTGCTCTGTCCCGGGTGATCCGTAAGCCAAGATAGCTCGTCAGCTCACCCAGGTCTGTGCACGTGTGTCTCCTCTGCAGCTCCGACTTCACGTGAGCGAGTGCCGCGGTGTCAGCAGTGGCAAAGACCAAGTCGTCGACGTACACGAGGATGTAGAACGGCGGCAGCGAGGTGTCGGTGCGTAGAAACAGCGACGGGTCAGCAGTAGAGGGAGCGAACCCAAGAGCCGCAAGTGTCGTCCTCAGTGTGTCGTGCCACTCACGTGGCGCCTGGCGGAGACCGTAGACCGGCCGCTGAAGCCTCCACTGGGTGCCAGGAGGAAATGACCCAGTGAAGCCAGGGGGGCGGCGCAGCCAGATCTCCTCGTGCAGGCTGCCCTGCAAGAAAGCAGTGCTGAAGTCAAGAGAGTGAAGCTCGTAGTCGCGGTGAGCGGCTATGTGCAGCAGCACCCGAAGAGTAGTCATCTTCGGGGTGGGGGAGAAGGTCTGAAAGAAGTCTACTCCCTCTCGCTGACTGAAGCCTCGAGCCACGTAGCGCGCCTTGAAGACAGGTGGAGAACCCGGCGGCCGCTTCACCCTGAAAATCCACATGCCACTGACGATGTTCGCCCCAGGAGGGGGAACCTCGTCTACGTAGGTGCCTGTGGACTTCCAGGAGGCCATCTCTGCGTCCATGGCTGTCCGCCACTGAGAGGAGTAGGGACCCGCCATCGCCTCAGCGTAAGAGCGTGGGGTCGGGATGTCTGGTGCATCCGGGTCTCCCTCAGGGGCAACTAGCAAGGACACGAGACGGGGCAAAGCAGCAGCAAGGCAGTGGAACTCCTCCTGTCTGTCCTCAAGGACGTCCGTGCCGAGGGCACACTCACCCCCGACGGACGGAGGACAGGCAGACGCAGACTCAGACCTAGCGACAAGGCTGGCAGCGTAGTCTAGGCGACAGCGAGCAGCAAAGTCAACCAACTCAGCGACCAGAGCAGACGCAGCAGAGGACTCAAAGGTCGGGTCAGTGACAACTGTAGCGAGGAGACGCGTAACAGTGGGACTGGCAGCACGACGGGAGTCAGACTCCGGGTCAGGAAGAGTAGGAAGAGAGGACGCAGGAGGAGACGGCAGCGGGACACGCTGCGGAGCAGTGGAGGGACGCAGAGTCATGTAGTGAGTGCCAGGGACAGGAGGAGGACGCTCACGTGGGACACGACGACCAGTGCGAGCAGTACGAACAGGCGACGCAGGACGAGACTCAGGCTCACGACGCTCTGTAAGACCTCCTGTGGGACCAGCGTAAGGGGAGGGAGCAGGGAGAGGCGAGACAGGCGGTAACTGTGACTGCGGCTGGACAGGCAGAGGACACTCGACGGAGGGAGGAGGACAAGGAGGAGGAGCCTGACCAAGAACCTGCTGAAGGAGCGGTACGAAGTACGGTCGCGGCCGCGCAGCGTCTCCAGAAGCAGCAGGGACACCAGTGGCAGCCCCAACGCCCGAGTCCTCAGCACCAGCAGCAGCTCCAACGCCCGAGTCCTCAGCACCAGCAGCAGCACCACCGGTCGGGTCCTCAGCACCAGCAGCAGCTCCAACGCCCGGGTCCTCAGCACCAGCAGCAGGGCCACTGGTCAGGTCCTCAGCACCAGCAGCAGCGCCACCGGTCGGGTCCTCAGCACCAGCAGCAGCTCCAACGCCCGGGTCCTCAGCACCAGCAGCAGCTCCAGCCCCCGGGTCCTCAGCACCAGCAGCAGCTCCAGCGTCCGGGTCCTCAGCACCAGCAACAGCACCACCGCTCGGGTCCGCAGTACCAGGAGCACCACTACGAAGACTGCAGCGCCGCGTGTACCACTCGCGGATCACCTGAATGGGGGGGAGCTCCTGGGTAGGAGGGGAAGTACCGGGACGAGCTCCAGAAGCACCTCTCCGGAGGCGGCAGTACTCGAGGTACCTCTCCTGCAGCTGCTGGGAGGAGAGGGCTCCTCCAGGTGGAGCACGCTCAGGCTCAGTACCCCCAGACTCAGCACCCCCAGACTCAGCACCTCCAGGCTCCGCACCTCCAGGCTCAGCACCCCCAGGCTCCGCACCTCCAGGCTCAGTACCTCCAGGCTCCGCACCTCCAGGCTCCGCACCTCCAGGCTCAGCACCCCCAGGCTCCGCACCTCCAGGCTCAGCACCCCCAGGCTCCGCACCTCCAGGCTCAGCACCCCCAGGCTCCGCACCCTCAGACGCAGCACTCCCAGGCTCAGCACCCCCAGACGCAGGACGCGAGTCAACAGCTACCTCGACAGGCTCACCCGGGTCTACCTGGGACACACCTGAGGGAGCGGCACCCTGAGGGGGGAGGGGGTCTGGTACCTCAGCACCTGGAGCGAGGAAGAGAGGGGGGGGGGGAGCGGGGCAGTGCGGTAGGGGAAGAGGCGGTAGAAGGGGACGGACTCGTCAAAAGTGACGTCCTGAGAGGCCAGAACCCGGCGCGAGGTGACGTGGTAAAACTGCCATCCAGGCGCGTCGGGAACAAAGCCAAGAAAGACACAGGGAACAGCGCGACGCGAGAGCTTGTCCGCGGACGTGTCGCGGACAAAAGCTCGAGATCCCCAGACCCGGAAACGCGACGCATCGCCAACCTCTCCCGTCCACCGAAGAGTCGGGGAAGTCTCCGGCAAGGAGACACGGGGCCAGAGGTTGAGCTGATGCGCGGCATACCGGACCGCAAACGGCCACAGAAAGTGGGGAGCAGCCGCATGGGTCAGGGAGGTACGAGCGACCTCCATGACTAAGCCAATGCGGCGCTCAGCAACCCCATTCTGCTGTGGAGAGGCCGGAAGCGTGTACGACTGCTCAATGCCGTGCTCAGCACAGTAGGCTGCCAAGAGGTCGGAGGCGAACTCACCACCCCTGTCAGAGTGCAAGCGCAGGACAGGAAAGTCCGAGTGAAAGCGCTCGCCTAGCTGGAGACGGGCTCGGCTGATCCAGGGGATCAAAACACCAGGGACGTCACCCTTGGCGCGCAAGGGGAAGACCGTGGTGTAGCGCGAGTAGTCGTCAACAACTATCAGGAAGTACCTCTCCTGACCCTGACCACGGACGCGGGCTGGGCCCCACACGTCCATGTGGAGCGTCTGCAGGGGAGCGGTCGTCGGGGGAAAGGAGGAGGAGTGAGGAGCGGCGCGCTGCCGCCCCTCGACACAGGGAATGCAGTCAGGAGCAGGGGAGTCAGGAAGGGGAGGGAGCACCCTGGGAAGACCAGCAACAAGGTCCCGTTTGTGCATGGCCCGCAGGCGCTGCACAGACGGGTGACCAAGGCGGTGGTGCCAGAGGACGGTGTCGTTCGCCAGAGAGCGACACGAGCAGGGGGCGGACAGCTGACCTGACGCTGACGCAGACGCAGCTACCTGAGGGGACTCAGTGGTCAGTGTGTACAGGTCAGACCCCGGCTCTCGAGTGAAAGTAGCCAGGTGGCGGCCCGTCCGAGCACACGTGCAGTGAGTCACACGCTCGTAGGCAGGGGTGAACTGGTGAACACCCGAGTCCTGGAGCGCACTACCTGCCACCAAGTTCGTGGAGAACGAGGGGAGGTAGAGACCTGAGAGCGTGCCGGACGGAACCGCTGGACACGGAAGGGTGGTGGAGGAGGTCGCAAGGACCGGACCCCCAGAGGGGTCAGCAAGAGAGACAGCAACCGGCCGAGCTAGAGGCTCAAGGACAGTGCGGTCACGAAAGAAAGAGCGAGAAGCACCTGAGTCCAGTGTGAAGGTGTGCAGTGCTGCAGTCGACTCAGTACCAGGGGGCACAGACGCACAAGCACCTAGAGCAGCAGCTGCAGTAGTACCAGTGGAAGCAGACACACTAGCACCTAGAGCAGCAGCGGGGCTGGCCTGAATGCCCGGGTCGGGCGGAACACGCAAGTACTGAGCACCCTCTCCACTAATAGACATCGCATACATGGCAGTGAGAATAGCATCAAAGTCAAGTGCCCAAATATCAACACCCTTCCTGAGCAGATCAGCCCAGCGCGGCAGCTCACCCCCACCAGGAAACTGAGTGCGCCACGCATCGTTGAGGCGGGCGAAGCAGCGCTCCGTCTGGTGCGGCCCCCCACACGTCTGGCCAGTGCGGTCACCTGTACGAATAACGTACTGGCAGGTGACGCTGCGCCGCGCATACCACTCACGGGCGGCCTGAAGGGTCGGGGCAGGCTGCTGACTCTGACCGCCCCCCGGGCCTCCACGACCACCACCCCCTCCGCCTCCGCCCCGGCCACCTCCACCCCTGCCGCTGCCACGACCACCTCCGCCTCCGCTGCCACCTCCGCCCCTGTCACCACTCCCAACACCGCTGTCACCTCCACCACCGCCGCCACTAGCCTCTCCAGTCGCACCTCCACCGCCACCACCTCCACCCCCGCCTCCTCCGCCACCACCCCCACTCCTGCCACTCCTGCCCCTGCGTCGTCCGCCTGAAGCAGACGCAGCCCCGACCTTCTCAGCACCAAGGAGGTCGACAGCAGCAGCAGAGGCGACAGAGGGGAGGAGGGGGGAAGGGGAGCACCCCTCGAAGAAGGGGCCGCGGGGGTCGCCACGAGAGGTGCCTACAGCGACGATACTAGCCTCGGCTGCAAGCAGTTCCTTCTCGAGGAGGGCTATGGTGAGCTCAGTGGGGGAGCGAGAGAGGAACTGGTCCCTGACAGGGCGCAGAGAGTCAGGGAGGCGGGTGACAACGTGGTAGAGAGTGATCCAGAGCGGGGGGGGGTTGCTAGCGAGGAACTCATCAGGCATGGCAGCGCGAAAGCGAGCCTCACTAGTCTTAAGGTGGGTGATGAGGTCTGCGACAGTGTGAAAAGAGGCTAGGTCGGGGAACAGGTAGGGGAGAGTGAGGCGGCCTAGTGTGGCAGAAGCGGGTGAGGAGTAGCGGGCCACTACAGCTGTGTAGAGGTCCTTAGCAGTCTTGCATTGGCCGAAGTGCTCGCGCTCATCTAGCGGCAGGGAGTTGCGAATAGCAAAGCGAGCGTGCGCGTCACGGGTCTGCCACTGTGAGCGCTCAGTTGGGGGGGCAGTAGCGAGTGGGGCGGTCGCATGGCCGAGAGCGTGGTCGTACAGTGTAATATCTTCCTTGGCAGTGAGCTGTAGGAAAAGGTGCAGGTCATCTAGCCAGGTTTCGAATTTGACCGGACGGCCCTCGGCGTCGAAAGCTAGGACAGGAGGACTAGCATAGTGACAGCGGCAGTAGTAGAAGCAGTAAAGTCACTGAACAGGCGTGCGCAGGGTCAGCAGGGCCGGTGGGGCCTACGGACTGTAGTGGCGCACAAGCAGCAGTAGCAGGAAGTGTAGTAGTAGGATCTGCAGTGGTGCACAGGCGCAGCAGGCGGCAGCGAGAGCCGGCGCAGCAGGGGCGGGCTCAGCAGCGGTGATACGCGGGCGGCAGCGGGCGCAGCAGCGGCGGTGCGCGGGCGGCGGCGGGCTCAGCAGCGGCGGTGCGCGGGCGGCGGCGGGGGTCAGCAGCGGCGGTGCGCGGGCGGCTGCGGGCTCGGCAGCGGCGGGCCGGGAGCAGTGCGGGCAGCGTGCGGGCCGGCGGCGGTCAGCGCACGAGCCGCGCAGGCTCAGCGCGGGCTGCGCGGGCTGCTCGCGGGCTGCGTAAGCGGGTCGCGGGCGGCTCGCGGGGGTTCGCGGGCAGGTCGCGGGCTGCTCGCGGGCAGTTCGCGGGCTGTGCGCGGGCTGCGCGGGCTGGTCGCGGGCTGCGCAGGCGGGTCGCGGGCTGTGCGCGGGCGGTTCGCGGGCTGTGAGCGCGGCGCGCTGTGCGGTTCGCGGGCGGCGTGACGGGGCCGATCGGGGCGCTAAGGGGCGACGCGACGGGGGCCGTGAGAGGCCGCTAGGAAAAAAAAAATTTCGACGGGGCCGCAGGGCCGCTAGATCGTGCTAGATCGACGGGGCCAGCGGGGCCGGAAACAAGCGAAGGTAAGCAGGTAGGTAAGTCGGTGGGCCCTAAGAACAGTCCTAGCGAAGGACCTGCTCTGAAACCATGTCAGAAATAACTGAGCAGGAATGAATGAACTAGAACAGAGTTTGGTACAAGTAGGAAACCCTAACTTTGTGTACCCCCTAAGGTGTAACCCACTACAGCCTAGACAATATAAACATGCAATGTTTGACAGCTTGTGAGGTTGTGCGTGAGAGCGTGTAAGAGAGAAAGTGCGTGAGAGTGTGCGAGAGAAAGCACGTGAGAGAGAGAATGCGTGTGAGATGCTGGAGAGGGAGCGTGCGAGAGAGTGCGTAAGAGTGCGCCTGAGAGTGCGCCTTGAGAGAGCGGGTGAGAGAGTGCGTGAGGGGGCGCATGAGAGGGCGCGTGAGAGAGCGCGTGAGAGAGCGCATGAGAGAGCGCATGAGAGAGCATCACAGAGATCTCGCTAGAGAGCGCGTGAGAGTGCGAGTGAGAGTGCGCATGAGAGAGCACATGAGAGACCGCATGAGCATGATGGGGCGTAGGCACTAGTATCTATTCTGCTGGTGCTTGGGAAACTGGGGCTATTTATGCAAATGAGTGTCCGCTTTCTGCACTAGCGCTTAGATTGCCGGTTTCTAAGGTGTTGACGCCTCAGACTCTCGTCTAGGCCGCTGGCAACTAGCAAGCTAGTGCCTAGCACGCTCGCGTAGGGGGCTCTAACACTCGTGTGAGTGTTGACTCCTCTGTTTTTGCTTGTGCAGGGCGTGTGTGGACTTCTCTGATTTTTTTTTGTGCAGGGCTTGTGTGTGTTGACTTCTCTGTTTTTGCTATGTGCAGGGCGCGTGTGTGCTAACTTCTCTGTTTTTGGTTTGTGCAGGGCGCGTTTGTGCTAACACTCATGTTTTTGCTTTGTGCAGGCCGCGTGCGTGTTGACTTCTCTGATTTTGCTTTGTGCAGGGCGTGTGTGTGTTGACTTCTCTGTTTTTGCTTTGTGCAGGGCGTGTGTGTGTTGACTTCTCTGTTTTTGCTTTGTGCAGGGCGTGTGTGTGTTGACTTCTCTGCTTTTGCTTCGTGCAGGGCGCGTATGCGTTGACTTCTCTGTTTTTGCTTTGTGCAGGGCGTGTGTGTGTTGACTTCTCTGATTTTGCTTTGTGCAGGGCGTGTGTGTGTTGACTTCTCTGATTTTGCTTTGTGCAGGGCGTGTGTGTGTTGACTAATCTGATTTTGCTTTGTGCAGGGCGCATCAGCTGAGAAGGAAGATTCGGGAGGGAGTGGGATGGAGATGAGAGGAGGAGGAGGGGGGGTTGTAGGGAGGGGAAGGTGGGATAGGCTAGCAATCATTTCTGCATTTCTGAATTTTATTCATGACGGTTGCGTCTTTACTACGGTCTCTGTATCTATCTGTGGTTGTTTGTGTGTGTGTCAGTGTGTGCTGTGTTAGAATCTAGCAGCAGGAATGGATGAACTAACAGGATGCAGGAGTACAAGTAGTAAACCCTAATTGGGTTGTACCCCATATGGGCTACCCCACTACAGCCTAAACAATCTGTAGTACATATAGTTTGACACACCCCCATAGGCAAAGTGGGGGAGAACAAGGGGTCACACGACCAGTCAAGAGAAGCAAAACAAGCTCAGGGTGGATCACAACGTCACCACGCATTCCGAGCACAAGCAAAGGGCCACAGGGCCAGTTCACATGCAGAGATATATATGCAGCAATAACAGTACAGTGATGGCTACCTAGCAAGAGCCAGCATGCATATATATATATAGATCACAGTACAAGCAGAGACTACAGCAAGTGTGGAAACGTAGGCACAAGGCCCAACAGAGTACAAAAGCGCTGATGATCACCAGACGGAAGTGCCTTGGTGAATATATCAGCAGTGTTGGCCCGAGTGGCCACGTGGCGAAGACGAAGCTGGCCTCGCTGCTGCAACTCTCGAGCCAGGAAGTAACGCAGAGCAATGTGCTTCGTTTTGTGCTCCAGTCTGTACTCCTCACACAAGGCAATGGCGGCCTTGTTGTCGACGTACAGCACTGGAGGAGAACGAGGCTGCTCTCCCAAGTCAGTCAGCAGGTAGGTGAGCCAGCGTAACTCCTGTGCAGCCATGGCTGTGGCGTAGATCTCAGCCTCACAACTGGAGCTGAGAACTGAAGACGAGCGTGTAGAACGCCACGAAACTGAACCAGAGCCAAGGCTGAAGGTGTAACCCTGTGACGACCGCTGAGTAGCCAGGTCGTCAACCCAAGAAGCGTCTGAGTGCCCAGTGAGGACAACTGGGCTCGTCCCTCCAAGCACTAGCCCCATGCCTGATGTGCTGCACAAGTAGCGCAGTACCCTCTTAGCAGCAGCCATGTGCTCAGGTCGGTGCCGACCAGGAGCCACGTAGCGAGCCAGAAGACCAAGAGGGTACGCGAGGTCAGGTCGAGTGCAAGTCATCAGGTACATGAGGCAGCCGACTAGCTCTGGGTAAGGACCACTCGGCTCTACGGACTCGTCCGAAGGTGGAGCTGAGAGCGTGTGACCTGTAGCCAGAGGAGTGGCCTGTGCTGAAGACCAGGTGAAGCCAAAGCGCTGAAGGACCTGCTGCACCATGTGTGACTGAGTCAAGGTGATGGTGCGGCGTGCTCTGTCCCGGGTGATCTGCAAGCCAAGGTAGCTGCGCAGCTCACCCAAGTCTGTGCACGTGTGTCTCTTCTGCAGCTCCGACTTCACGTGGGCGAGAGCCTCAGTGTCAGCAGTGGCAAAAACCAAGTCGTCGACGTACACGAGGATGTAGAACGGCGGCAGTGAAGTGTCGGTGCGCAGAAACAGCGACGGGTCAGCAGTAGAAGGCACGAACCCAAGAGCCGCAAGCGTAGTCCTCAGTGTGTCGTGCCACTCACGTGGCGCCTGGCGGAGACCGTAGACCGGCCGCCGGAGGCTCCACTGGGTACCAGGAGGGAACGACCCAGTGAAGCCCGGGGGGCGGCGCAGCCAGATCTCCTCGTGCAGGCTGCCCTGCAAAAAAGCTGTGCTGAAGTCAAGAGAGTGAAGCTCGTAGTCACGGTGAGTAGCAACGTGCAGCAGCACCCGAAGAGTGGTCATCTTCGGGGTGGGGGAGAAGGTATGGAAGAAGTCAACTCCCTCTCGCTGACTGAAGCCTCGAGCAACGTAACGAGCCTTGAAGACAGGCGGAGAACCTGGCGGCCGCTTCACCCTGAAAATCCACATGCCACTGACGATGTTCGCCCCAGGAGGGGGAACCTCGTCGACGTAGGTGCCAGTGGACTTCCAGGATGCCATCTCTGCGTCCATGGCTGTCTGCCACTGAGAGGAGTACTCACCCGCGATCGCCTCAGCGTAAGAGCGCGGGGTCGGGATGTCTGGTGCATCCGGGTCTCCCTCAGGGGCAAGCAGCATGGCAACGAGATGAGGCGCAGCGGCTGCAAGACACTCAAGGTCCTCGTGCCTGTCCTCAAGGACGTCCGTGCTAAGAGCACACTCACCCCCGACGGACGGAGGACAGACAGACTCAGACTCAGTAACAAGACTGGCAGCGAAGTCTAGACGACAGGCAGCAGCAAAGTCAATAAGCTCAGCGACAAGAGCAGATGCAGCAGCAGACTCAAACGACGGGTCAGTGACAACTGTGGCTAGTAGACGCGTGACAGTAGGGTGCTCAGCACGAAACCGGTCAGACGCAGGGTCCGGAACGTCAGGCAAAGAGGACGCAGGAGGAGACGGCAGAGGAACAGGCTGCGGAGCAGAGGAAGGACGACGGACTACGAGGTGTGCGCTGGGGACAGCCGGCTGACGCGAACGAGGAACACGACGACCGGTACGACTAGGACGAACAGGCGAAACAGGACGCGACGCAGGCTCACGACGCTCAGCAGGACTACCAGTCTGCACAGTGTAAGGAGAAGGAGCAGGCAGCGGTGAGCCAGGCTGTAACGGAAGACCAGTAGATGACGGGAGAGTAAGAACCTGACGAAGAACAGAGTCAGACGGTGGCAGAGACGACGGAGACGGCGGAGCGAAGAACCGTCGTGTCGGCGCAGCTGCACCAGGACCGGCAGCTCCAGCAGCTCCAGTGCCTCCAGCAGCTCCAGTACCTCCAGCAGCTCCAGTACCTCCAGCAGCTCCAGAAGCTCCAGTCCCAGAGCCGACACCTCCAGTCCCAGGGTCTCCAACCTCTGTGTCTCCAGCAGCAGCACCCCCAGAACCAGCACCTCCAGTCCCAGGGTCTCCAGCCCCAGGGTCTCCAGCCTCAGTGTCTCCAGTACGAGCACCTCCAGAACCAGCGACTCCAGCACCTCCAGTAGACAAAGGACCAGCACCACTCCTAGCTCCAGCAGCGCGACGCTGACGGCGACGACGCCAAGCTCAGCACCCCCAGACCCCTCACACTCAGGCTCAGCACCACCAAGCTCCACACCCTCAAGCTCCGCACCCGCAGGCTCAGCACCCCCAGGCTCCGCACCCCAAGGCTCAGCACCCCCAGAAGTAGCACCCCGAGCAGGACCACCCTCAGTAGGACCTGAGTCACCAGTGACCTCAACCGGCGCAGACAAGGGAGGAGGGTCTACCTGAGACACACCTGAAGGAGCAGGACCTGGAGCGGGGAGGGGGTCTACCTGGGGAGCACCTGGAGCGAGGAAGAGCGGCGGGGGGGGGGGAGCGGGGCAGTGCGGTAGGGGAAGAGACGGTAAAAGGGAACCGACTCGTCGAACGTGACGTCCTGAGACGCAAAGACACGGCGCGAGGTGGGGTGGTAAAACTGCCAACCAGGCGCGTCAGGGACAAAGCCAAGGAAGACACAGGGAACAGCGCGGGCGGAGAGCTTGTCCGCGGTGGTATCGCGGACAAATGCACGAGCATCCCAGACCCGGAAACGCGACGCATCGCCAACCTTCCCCGTCCACAGCAGAGTGGGGGAGGTCTCCGGCAAGGAGACACGGGGCCAGAGGTTGAGCTGATGCGCGGCGTACCGGACTGCAAACGGCCACAGGAAATGGGGGGCAGCCGCATGGATCATGGAGGTACGAGCGACCTCCATGACTAAGCCAATGCGGCGCTCAGCAACCCCATTCTGCTGTGGAGAGGCCGGAAGCGTGAACGACTGGGTGATGCCGTGCTCCGCACAGTAGGCTGCCAAGAGGTCAGAGGAGAACTCACCACCTCTGTCAGAGTGCAGACGCAGGACAGGAAAGTCCCGCCGGAATCGCTCGCGGAGCTGGAGACGAACAGTGCGGATCCAAGGGATCAAAACATCAGGGACGTCCCCCTTGCTCTGCAAGGGGAAGACCGTGGTGTAACGCGTGTAGTCGTCGACGACCAGCAGGAAGTACCGCTCGCGGCCCTGTCCCTGGACGCGGGCTGGGCCCCACACGTCCAGGTGGAGCGTCTGCAGGGGAGCCTCTGTGGGAGGAAACGAGGAGGAGTGAGGAGCGGCGCGCTGCCGCCCCTCGACGCAGGGAATGCAGGGCGGCGCAGGCGAGGGAGGGAGGGCAGGCAGAGACCTGGGAAGACCAGAGACCAGGGAGCGAGAGTGCATGCTACGCAGGCGAGGCAAGGAGGGGTGACCAAGGCGGTGGTGCCACAGGAGAGTGTCGTGCGACAAAGCGCGACACTCGCAGGGGGCCGCCAGCTGACCAGACGTAGACGCAGACGCAGCTACCTGAGGGGACACAGTGGTCAGTGTGTACAGACTCGAGCCAGGTGCACGGGTGAACGTGGCCAAGTGCCGGCCCGTCCTAGCACACGTGCAGTGAGTCACTCGCTGACTCGCAGGAGTGAACTGGTCAACCCCGTGATCCTGGAGGGCTCCTCCACTCACCAAGTTCGTAGAGAACGAGGGGAGGTAAAGACCTGACAGGAAGCCAGACGGGACGGCCGGACACGGCAGAACCGTGGAGTAGTGGGCAAGGACTGGACCCCCAGAGGGGTCCGCCAGGGAGACCGGAACTGGCCGACTGAGCGGCGTGAGTGTGGTGCAGTCGCGAAAGAAAGAGCGAGAAGCTCCTGAGTCAAGGGTGAAGGTGTGCAAGACCGCAGCAGGCGCAGTACCAGAAAGAGCAAACTCACCAGCACCTAGAGCAGCAGTCTCACCAGCACCTAGAGCAGGAGACGCACGAGCACCTAGAGCAGCAGCCTCACCAGTACCGAGAGCAGCAGGCGCTATACCAGGGTCAGGCGGGACGCACAGGTAACAGGCACGGTCGACACTAGTAGGCAATGCATACATAGCAGTGAGAATAGCATCATAGTCAAGTGCAAAGATATCTACCCTCTGTCCAAGCAGCTCCGGCCAGGCAGGGAGCTCAGCCTCGTCTCCAAACACGGTACGCCAGGCGTCGCTCAGACGGGCGAAGCAGCGGGACTGTGTGTGACCAAGCGTCCCGCAAGGCTGACCAGTCCTAACACCTGTGCGAATGACGTACGGGCAGCGAACGGTACGCGTAGACCTGCTACACTGAGTGTACCACTCCTGGAGCTGCCGGGGCGTAAGTGTCTCGCGAGGACGCCCCTGCAGCTGCAGCTGGCCACTGCCAGACGCCCCCAACTGACCAGCTCCAGGGCGACTGCTACGACGGCCACCTCGACAGCCCCAAACCCTATACCACTCATCAAGCTGCTGGGGCGTGAGAGACACGCAGGAACGACGCTGGAGCTGCATCTGGCCACCTGCTAATAGCAGGAGTAGTAGCAGTAGCGCGGGCAGGGCAGGCGCGACAGGCAGGCAGGCAAGCAGGCAGGCAGGCAGGCCGACAGGCAGGCAGGCAGGCAGACAAGCCGGCAGGCAGGCAGGCAGGCAGGCAGGCTGGCAGGCAGGCAGGCAGGCAGGCAGACAGGCCGGCAGGCAGACAGGCAGGCAGGCAAGCAGGCAGGCAGGCAGGCCGGCAGGCAGGCAGGCAGGCAGGCAGACAGGCAGGCAGGCAGGCAGACAGGCAGGCCGGCAGGCAGGCAGGCAGGCAGACAGGCAGGCCTGCAGGCAGGCAGGCAGGTGCTCACCAAAGGCTGGAAGAGCAGGCGCTCGCCGGGCGAGCAGGGTCGGCGCTCGACGGGCGGCGGCCGAGTAGGCGCACGACAGTGGCGACGTCGGGGCCGCAACAACGGCTGCAGAGTAGGGCCGCGGCAGCTGCAGGGCGGGGCCGCTTCAGCGGCAGTCGCAGGGTGGGGCCGCGTCAGCGGCAGGTCGGGGTCGAGGCAGCTGTAGGGCGGGGCCGCATCAGCGGCAGGTCGGGGCCGTGGCAGCTGCAGGGCGGGGCCGCATCAGCGGCAGGTCGGGGCCGAGGCAGAGGGCCGCGCGCGGCTCGGCGCGGGCTGCGCTGACAGCGCGCTGGGCTGCTGCAGGCCGCGCGCGGCCGCGCTAGGCAGTAGCGGGCCGCGCGCGGCTCGGCGCGGGCTGCTGCGGGCCGCGCGCGGGCCGCGCGAGGCAGTAGCAGGCCGCGCGCGGCTCGGCGCGGGCCGCGCGCGGGCCTCGCGAGGCCGTAGCAGGCCGCGCGCGGCTCGACGCGGGCTGCGTGGGCTCGGCGCGGGCTGCGCGCGGCAGCAGCGGGCTGCGCGCGGCTCGGTGCGGGCTGCGCGCGGCTGCAGCGGGCTGCGCGCGGCTCGGTGCGGGCTGCGCGCGGCTGCGGCGGGCTGCGTGGGCTCGGTGCGGGCAGCACGCGGCTGCAGCGGGCTGCGCGCGGCTCGGTGCGGGCTGCGCGGGCTCGGTGCGGGCAGCGCGCGGCAGCAAGGGGCCTAACGGTCTGCAGGGGCTGTTCGCGGGCCTGAAGGGCGTGTAGGGGCGGCGCGCGGGCCTTACGGGCCTCTAGAAGCAGCGCGCTGGCCTAGGGCAGCAGGAGGCAGCGCTAGGGCTGCTGGACGGCGCGCGTAGTGCAGCACGTCACAAGGCAAGGCAAGGCAGGCAGGTACGTGGGGTAGCGCGGTAACCGCAGCGGTAGGTGGGCCCGAAAAAAAACGGTCCTACGGACCTTAGTGCTCTGAAACCATGTTAGAATCTAGCAGCAGGAATGGATGAACTAACAGGATGCAGGAGTACAAGTAGTAAACCCTAATTGGGTTGTACCCCATATGGGCTACCCCACTACAGCCTAGACAATCTGCAGTACATATAGTTTGACATGCTGTGCATGTGCTTAATGCGTCTGTGTACGTGCTTGTGTGAGCCTGTGTGAGATATGTGTGCTTGTCTGTTTGCACCTGTCTGTCTCGGGGCGTGTGCTAAAGTGCCTCGTATATGCAACTGGTGTGTGATGTTAAAGTGTGTCGGGTCTGCATTTGAGGTGGGGATCGTTGTTGGGGCAGCGTTGCTCGCCTTAGCATACCGGAACCACATCTGCTGTAGCACCGATGCATTTTAGCATTCACTCGCAGTTGCTTGTGTTGTTTTTGCACGTGTTGAGCAACTGAGGTGTGATGTTAAAGTGTGTCGGGTCTGCATTTGAGGTGGGGATCGTTGTTGGGGCAGCGTTGCTCGCCTTAGCATACCGGAACCACCTCTGCTGTAGCACCGATGCATTTTAGCATTCACTCTCAGTTGTGATGTGCTGTTTTTGCACGTGTTCAAAGGATGCATTGCACATGCTTCGCGTTCACGTCTAGTGCGTGTTTCTCATCAATTGTGTTTCGTGACGACCAATTGTTCCATTCGCCGTATTTATCGACGATTATGGAATGAAAGGTTACATTTGGTTCCATTTTTGGGGGACTCTTGTGTTATCAGTGCTTGCGTCATGTCCACACTTTTGGAGCACTCGTTTGGA
This sequence comes from Closterium sp. Yama58-4, assembly GCA_947470075.1. Lineage (NCBI taxonomy): Eukaryota > Viridiplantae > Streptophyta > Zygnematophyceae > Desmidiales > Closteriaceae > Closterium > Closterium sp. Yama58-4. Next base: position 157,300 of record CANIUD010000365.1, on the reverse strand, counting down.
AAACGTTAAAACGAGGGCTTTAAACGTTGGGAAAATGACAAAAAATGCACTGTTCATTCGAGTCGACCGAAAAGTGCTACCAAATGTATAGGGTTGCTACGCAACCCAAAAAAACACTCATTCTGAAAAAGGGTACGAATCCTGTTATACAGCCAGGATTAGGGTAAGTCAACAGAAGTGGCCAAAAAAGGGTAAAAGGGTTTTTACCCTGATATTTTGGGACATGCTACGGTTCCACAATTTCCACTGTTACCACCCTGTTTCGCTATGTTGTGTCCCAGGTGCAATCTTCGCTCGCTTGCTAGATTGCACTCGAAACGGGGCGGGTGGGGGAAATTCTGCGTCCTTCTTCCCAAGTCAAACATGACATTGGCCCACGCCTCGTGACAAACCTAAACCACCAATCAAATAGTTGCACTGCAAACACGGTACTGCCGTGATTGGTCAGTCGCGTAGGTGGACCTCGTCGTGTGCTGCTCCATTCCCCCTTGGCGTTGGGGAGGCTTGCGGACTGGGGGCAGCTCGCGGACCCCCTTCACATCACGTTCGTTCACGTTTCCTCCACGCCAACATTCATTCTCCCCCCGATGCCTTCCAGCCAGCAGGTTTCACCGTACTGTATAAAAATGCTGCCGCTTTAGTTGGCTGGCGGTTAGTACGCACTTGAATCTCCCCTCGTCCATAGTATTTATTCGTGTGTTCTCGCCACGAGCAGGTCCAGTTTTAGTGGGGAGCCTGCTCTATCAGTCACCACACGACACTTCAACAACGATGGAGGCACCACCGCAAACCTTAGCCAGACGCAAACAGGAATGGCAGCAGGAACAATGCACTTGCAATGGCGAGGCGTTGGGGCAAGCTGGCGAAGTAACGCGGGATTCCTACCGCCATGAAAATTACAAATTTGAGGATCAGCCATGGACGTCTCCTTCAGGCACATTCGACTCGACCGTCCCATCCGAGGCGAACCCGAGCATTGACTATGAATTTATAGATAACCATGGTGGCGACATAAGCGACCTAGATGACCGTGCTGAAATGGTGTTCGCCAGTGAAGCTTCAACGACGGGAGCGACGACACCGACGAATCCGACTATTGGTGGCGAATCCGTGATGCAGCATGGCTCAATTGGTATCATGGAAAGCGGTGCCGTTGACCACAATCCCGCTGATCAGAGTTCCGTGGACCATGCAGTTGACCGTCCGGTTGACCATGCTTCTTCAGCTAGTACTCGTCCCTCGACGATCGACCGCGTCCCGACGCCGATGTATTTTCGCCGGCAAGAAATGCAGACCAAGCGACAGGTAACAGGGTTTCTTGATCTGGACGCGGATGTCCTCCTGACTATAGCGCGTATGACGGGTCGCCCTCTCCGAGCCATCGCCGTCCTCGCCACCTGCTGCACGCGGCTCCGCTGTCTCGCCGCGACCGACCTCTGGCCGCTCTACTGTCACACCCGCGCGAGAGATCTCGTTCGAGTTATTAACGAGCGACAGGAGATGATGGAGAATCTGGCGGCGCTGAACGGCGACGCCGGTGACGCGCACTCGACTCGCCTAACGAGTATTTCCACGCGGAAACTCGTCGGGTTACCAGCGGCCGCTCTTTCGCCGAAGCTTCTCAGCTATTCGCCTGGTATCGCGGAGGTGCCGTTCAGTTTACAGAACCCACGGATTAAGGAGCTAATGGGGAAAGTCGGCCAATGGTGGTCCGACGGATTTTTCGACGATGACGATGCGAGCCGCTGTTCAGATTTTATGCTGGATGATTCTCGCAGTAGGGGCGCGTGGCGCAGGTGTAGGCGCGCCGCGGCGCGCGCTGCGTGGGTGCCTGTGATCGCCGTGCTCGCGCCGGTCGTCGTGGCGTATCTCGCGGGCGTCGTCGTGAAACACGCTGCGGAGACTGCTCAGCGCGCCGCCGTGCGGAGAGGCAGGAGGCTGATTAGGTGGGTGGGCGAGACGACGGCGGGGAGGGAGGGGAGGAGGGTTGTGTCGAGAATCGGAGAGAGGTTGGGGTGGAGGAGGAGGAGGGGTGAGGTGGGGGAAGGAGGAGGAGGGATTGACATTGACGCGAGTCTGAGGGGGCCGGGGTACGAGGACTGGGATGGGGATGGTGATGGGTATCGAAACGGGGATGACGCAGATGACTTTGTGGAGCGTTACGTGCGCATGTGGAATGATAACGATGATGGGGAGGTGCGTGATGGTGATGCTGATGGTGATGGTGATGCTGATGGTGATGGTGATGCTGATGGTGATGTTGATGGTGATACTGATGGTGATGCTGATACTGATGCTGATACTGATGCTGGTGGCGACGCTGCAGCGCGAGACACACATGAATGGAGGGACATCGGCGAAGAGTTAGCAGCAATGGAGGAGGAATCAACAGCGGAAGAAAGAGACGCATACATGGCAGCCATGTTGTCGGGCATGAGGGACAGGAAGAGCCTGGGGCTTGTGGGGCACGTGGATGAGACGTGCCTCCTCTCGCCCTACCTCATCTCGGATCTCTTTCCCCCTGCACTGCTCTCCACCTCCATCGGGAAGGGAGAGGGAGAGGGAGAGGGAAAGGGAAAGGGAGAGGGGGAGGGAGAAGGGGAGGGAGAGAGAGAGGGGGAGGGGGAGGGGAAGGGGGAGGGGGAGGCAGTGGCATCATTTGCTGTGATGGAGCTGTCATCAAACATCTGGGACATCTCCGTCTGCCGAGGCTTCATCGATGCCTTCCCACGCACCAAGTAAGGACCGCTGGTATCACTCACACTGCCAGTTCCCAAAAATAGTGCACATAATGATGGATGCGTCCTTTTGGCCTTGTTGCCTGTTCCCCGTCATGCTTGGCTGTTTCAAGCTGACATTCTCCTTCATTCTTGGTCAGATTCTCTGGGTCGACGCACCATCTTCTCTTCCCTCTTCCCCCCACCTCCTTCTGTGTCTCTTTGAGTTCCTATTGCACCCACATTGCACAACTGTGTATCAAATGCTTGTTTGATCTTCCTGTCGCCACCCCCACCAAACCCATCAGGCTGTATCGACAGCTGGCGGCTCGTTCTGCTGCTGCCGATGACCATGGCAAATGCCCTTTCTGCCGCAGCAAGGTAATGCCGCTCCCTTCGAAACCGCTCATTGCTGTCGCAAGCTTACCTTTCTCGAGGTTCCAGGTTTTGGGTCTCAGTTAGGAGGGTGAAAAAAGGCACACATTTTTCTCACTTGAAACGAGCTGAAATTCGCTGCGGGGTAGCCCTGGTTGCGAAAGCAATGGAGCCTTGTGTGTTTCCAAGGTGCCTGTTGCAAGGTAGCATGCCCAGGCGTTAGGTTGAATGGATCTATCGCACTGTGCTAGCAGTGTGTAATGAAGACAGGCAATGGCAGGCGGAGGGTTCACTGTTTGCATCTTATAACTTGTTGCGTGTGCAGGTTTGGAATGCATTGGACACACTTGCGGACATGGACATGCGGGCTCTAAGCTTTGCGATATGCGAAAATGTGAGTGGCCGATGCACATGGTTCACAGCGTCTCTGAGTTGCAAGGTCTGGAGTTTGTGGTTTGTAGGTGTGCTTGCATGCTGCACAGACCGTTTATCCACATCAAGTTTCTTTTGGTCCCCATCTTCCTCTCTCATGTGCTCGCACACTCGTATACGCGTTGTGTGCTTGCATTTGTGTTCCCCACCCTCACTCACACGCGGGTACCATCCCCCCCTTTGCTCTCATCTGTCTCTCATCCTATTCTTGCAGGGCCACTTCTGCGGATTATTTAAAGTGAGTACTACACATCTCATATGTTGCTCTGATTTCGATTACACCTCCTTCTTTCGTCGGTCACTTGTTTGTTGTTGTTTTGAAGGCATTCCTGCCTTTTGCTGCTCTTGTACTTACAAGTTTTGCCCCTTCCCATGTACGCCCTATCCCCATACTCCTGCCAATTTGCCCCTCTTGCTTGCAGGAGAGAGCATAATTATTCATACCGTAAATATTCATCAATAAATATTTATCCGTATTGAAAACCAAGTGAATCAGCGTGCTGTAAGGGCGACAGGGAAACACTGGAAGCGGAAAATAAAGGGGCTCTATTGTAGATATGCATTAGAGAGCCTGTTTCTACAGTAGACTTGCCCCCCGGGCCCTTATCCATCTTTAGCTAGGCCTAGCTCTTGTTGTACGGTATCTTACATGTCTGCTGGTTTGGTTTGCCTAGGTGTGAGCGTGACAATGATGAAGTGTGGACCAGTTGTGACTAAGTTGTGACTATAGTGGATTCCTGTCACCAACATAACATAGTACCGTAGCAGTAGGGTCCTCGACATCAGACATTTTTGTCTGTTTGTCTTAGTTTCCAGACGATTTTTATCCAGTTGATCTGGTTTTCAAGGAATAATTTATTTTTTCATCTGATTGAGTAGAAATATTTTTTTGACTTCATCTGATCCATCAGAAGTGTATTATATGTTTCGTCTGAAACCGAAACATGTTAGAGTACGGGGATTTCCCGCAGAACATGCTCTGACAGGGCGAATCTGTTGTCTAAGCGAATCTGCTGTGTTGTGTAAGGTCGAATCTCTTGTGTCAGGACGGGTTTTCTATGATTGGACGAACATGTTGCGCTCTGACGTCGCGAATCTGCCGTGTCAGAGCGAATTAAGCTCTGATTGGGCGATATATTGTGCTCTGACAGGGCGAATCTGCCGTGTTAGGGCGATTTTGCTGAGACCAGTGAAGTCCGAATCACACCAGTGTGTACTTCGAATGAATGTGACAGGTCAAGAAAAGTCAGACTCAACTTTTTATCCCACGTGCATCTATACGCTAGAAACTCTATTTTAATTGGTCAGACAAGTACTTTTGAAATTTCTGATGCATCAGACACGCAAAGGCAAAATATCTGATGCATCAGGGGGGTTCAAATCCTAGCGAGGACCCTGCGTAGCAGACTCGTGTTGGGGCTTGCAGTCCACAGTGTAGGTGGGATGTTGGGTGTGTAAAGGTCTTCATGTTCATGGTTCATGCATCCTCAGTTTGTGGTGTGGTCAATGGTCAATGGTCATCATCAACAAGCAGCCAATGCCTGTCCTCCATAGCAGATAGATACCTGTAAAGAGTGTGTTAGAAAGAGGAAAAGGGAAAGAGGGAGAAGGAAAAGGGAAAGAAAGACACCAGAAACAACTCAAACGCAACACCCATAAAAAGCCCCATAAAAATACTCCATAAAGAAAAAACCCAACCAGGATCCCCTACCAGACGTCCCATCTCGCACCCCATTCCCCCTCGCCCCCTCCCCCTCCCCCCCCAAGTCACATCTGCACATCCACCATGTAGGGGGCCTCCACCCAAAGAGGCCCGCCCTCCACCTCGACATCGTCCCTCTCCCGATCCACCAAGTCCACATTCAACCCCCCCATGGAAGACGCCGCCCGAAGCAGGATGACACGAGTTTGCGCCCGTAAAGAGTGTGTTGATACATAAAGCAAGTAAATGTTCCAGTAGGTGTACAGTGCTTTGCAAAGGAGTACCTCTTGTCACATTTGTTGTTGAATTACACTCACTGACATGGCCTGACGTGCCCAGTTTCACAATTACGGTAAGAAAAACAACCTACAGTGCTATGCAGGGCTCAGGTTTGGTTTTGGCCTACTCATGATTGGCAGCAGTGTAGCTTTTGTCAGAATCTAGCAGCAGGAATGAATGAACTAGCAGCATGCAGGAGTACAAGTAGTAAACCCTAATTGGGCTGTACCCCATATGGGCTACCCCACTACAGCCTAGACAATATGCAGCATATATGTTTGACACACCCCCATAGGCAAAGTGGGGGAGAACAAGGGGTCAAACGACCAGTCAAGAGAAGCAAAGCAAGCTCAGGGTGGATCTCAACGTCACCACACATTCTGAGCACAAGCAAAGGGCCACAAGGCCAGTCCACATGCAGAGATATATATGCAACAATAACAGTACAGTGATGACTACCTAGCAAGAGCAGGCATGCATGTATATATATAGATCACAGTACAAGCAGAGACTACAGCAAGTGTGGAAACGTAGGCACAAGGCCTAACAGAGTACAAAAGCGCTGATGATCACCAGACGGAAGTGCCTTGGTGAATATATCAGCAGTGTTGGCCCGAGTGGCCACGTAACGAAGACAAAGCTGGCCTCGCTGCTGCAACTCTCGAGCCAGGAAGTAACGCAGAGCAATGTGCTTCGTTCTGTGCTCCAGTCTGTGCTCCTCACACAAGGCAATGGCGGCCTTGTTGTCAACGTACAGTACTGGAGGAGAACGAGGCTGCTCTCTCAAGTCAGTCAGCAGGTAGGTGAGCCAACGTAACTCCTGTGCAGCCATGGCGGTGGCGTAGATCTCAGCCTCACAACTAGAGCCGAGAACTGAAGACGAGCGTGTAGAACGCCACGAAACTGAACCAGAGCCAAGGCTGAAGGTGTAACCCTGTGACGACCGCTGAGTAGCCAGGTCGTCAACCCAAGAAGCGTCTGAGTGCCCAGTGAGGACAACTGGGCTCGTCCCTCCAAGCACTAGCCCCATGCCTGATGTGCTGCACAAGTAGCGCAGTACCCTCTTAGCAGCAGCCATGTGCTCAGGTCGGTGCCGACCAGGAGCCACGTAGCGAGCCAGAAGACCAAGAGGGTACGCGAGGTCAGGTCGAGTGCAAGTCATCAGGTACATGAGGCAGCCGACTAGCTCTGGGTAAGGACCACTCGGCTCTACGGACTCGTCCGAAGGTGGAGCTGAGAGCGTGTGACCTGTAGCCAGAGGAGTGGCCTGTGCTGAAGACCAGGTGAAGCCAAAGCGCTGAAGGACCTGCTGCACCATGTGTGACTGAGTCAAGGTGATGGTGCGGCGTGCTCTGTCCCGGGTGATATGCAAGCCAAGGTAGCTGCGCAGCTCACCCAAGTCTGTGCACGTGTGTCTCTTCTGTAGCTCCGACTTCACGTGGGCGAGAGCCTCAGTGTCAGCAGTGGCAAAAACCAAGTCGTCGACGTACACGAGGATGTAGAACGGTGGCAGCGAAGTGTCGATGCGCAGAAACAGCGACGGGTCAGCAGTAGAAGGCGCGAACCCAAGAGCCGCAAGCGTAGTCCTCAGTGTGTCGTGCCACTCACGTGGCGCCTGGCGGAGACCGTAGACCGGCCGCCGGAGGCTCCACTGGGTGCCAGGAGGGAACGACCCAGTGAAGCCCGGGGGGCGGCGCAGCCAGATCTCCTCGTGCAGGCTGCCCTGCAAGAAAGCTGTGCTGAAGTCAAGAGAGTGAAGCTCGTAGTCACGGTGAGCAGCAACATGCAGCAGAACCCGAAGAGTGGTCATCTTCGGGGTGGGAGAGAAGGTCTGGAAGAAGTCAACTCCCTCTCGCTGACTGAAGCCTCGAGCCACGTAACGCGCCTTGAAGACAGGCGGAGAACCCGGCGGCCGCTTCACCCTGAAAATCCACATGCCACTGACGATGTTCGCCCCAGGTGGGGGAACCTCGTCAACGTAGGTGCCTGTGGACTTCCAGGAAGCCATCTCTGCGTCCATGGCTGTCTGCCACTGAGAGGAGTAGGGACCCTCTATCGCCTCTGCGTAAGAGCGCGGAGTCGGGATGTCTGGTGCATCCGGGTCTCCCTCAGGGGCAAGTAGCGAGGACACAAGATGAGGTAAAGCAGCAGCAAGACACTGGAACTCCTCCTGCCTATCCTCAAGGACGTCCGTGCTAAGAGCACACTCACCCCCGACGGACGGAGGACAGACAGACTCAGACCCAGCAACAAGACTAGCGGCGTAGTCTAGACGACAGGCAGCAGCAAAGTCAACAAGCTCTGATACCATGTCAGAATCTAGCAGCAGGAATGAATGAACTAGCAGCATGCAGGAGTACAAGTAGTAAAACCTAATTGGGCTATACCCCATATGGGCTGTACCCCATACAGTACCTAGAGTAGTAGACGTACTAGCACCGAGAGCAGCAGCCTCACCAGCACCTAGAGCAGGAGACGCACTAGCACCTAGAGCAGCAGCCTCACCAGGGTCAGGCGGTACGCACAGAGAACAGGCACGATCAGCACTAGTAGGCAATGCATACATGGCAGTGAGAATAGCATCATAGTCAAGCGCAAAGATATCTACCCTCTGTCCATGCAGCTCCAGCCAGGTGGGGAGCTCAGCCTCGTCGCCAAACACTGTGCGCCAGTCGTCGCTCAGACGGGCGAAGCAGCGGGACTGTGTGTGACCAAGCGTCCCACAAGGCTGACCAGTCCTAGCACCTGTGCGAATGACGTACGGGCAGCGAACTGTACGCGTAGACCTGCTACACTGAGCGTACCACTCCTGGAGCTGCCGGGGCGTAAGTGTCTCACGTGGACGCCCCTGCAGCTGCAGCTGGCCACTGCCAGACGCTCCCAACTGACCAGCTCCAGGGCGACAGCTACGACGGCTACTGCGACAACCCCAGCTAGTATACCACTCACTAAGCTGCTGGGGCGTCAGAGGCTCGCGTGAACGTCGCTGGAGCTGCATCTGGCCACCTGCCAGTAGCAGTAGCAGCAGCAGTAGCGCGGGCAAGGCAGGCGCGGCAGGCAGGCAAGCAAGCAGGCAGGCAGGCAGGCAGGCAGGCCGGCAGGCAGGCAGGCAGGCAGACAGGCAGGCAGGCAGGCAGACAGGCAGGCAGGCAGGCAGGCAGGCAAGCAGACAGACAGGCAGGCCGGCAGGCAGGCAGGCAGGCAGGCAGGCAGGCCGGCAGGCAGGCAGGCAGGCAGGCAGGCAGGCAGGCAGGCAGGCAGGCAGGCAGGCAGGCCGGCAGGCAGGCAGGCAGCCAGGCCGGCAGGCAGGCAGGCAGACAGGCAGGCCGTCAGGCAGGCAGGCAGGCGCTCACCAAAGGCTGGGAGAGCAGGCGCTCACCGGGCGAGCAGGGCCGGCGCTCAACGGGCGGCGGCCGAGTAGGCGCACGACAGCGGCGGCGTCGGGGCCGCAAAACCGGCTGCAGAGCAGGGCCGAAGCAGCTGCAGGGCGGGGCCGCTTCAGCGGCAGTAGCAGGGTGGGGCCGCGTCAGCGGCAGGTCGGGGCCGTGGCAGCTGCAGGGCGGGGCCGCATCAGCGGCAGGTCGGGGCCGTGGTAGCTGCAGGGCGGGTCCGCATCAGCGGCAGGTCGTGGCCGAGGCAGAGGGCCGCGCGCGGCTCGGCGCGGGCTGCGCTGACAGCGCGCTGAGCTGCTGCAGGCCGCGCGCGGCCGCGCTAGGTAGTAGCGGGCCGCGCGCGGCTCGGCGCGGGCTGTTGCGGGCCGCGCGCGGGCCGCGCGAGGCAGTAGCAGGCCGCGCGCGGCTCGGCGCGGGCTGCTGCGGGCCGCGCGCGGGCCTCGCGAGGCCGTAGCAGGCCGCGCGCGGCTCGACGCGGGCTGCGTGGGCTCGGCGCGGGCTGCGCGCGGCAGCTGCGGGCTGCGCGCGGCTGCAGCGGGCTGCGCGCGGCTCGGTGCGGGCTGCGCGCGGCTGCAGCGGGCTGTGCGCGGCTCGGCGCGGGCTGCGTGGGCTCTGTGCGGGCTGCGCGCGGCTCGGCGCGGGCTGCGCGGGCTCTGTGCGGGCTGCGCGCGGCTGCAGCGGGCTGCGCGGGCCTTACGGGCCTCTAGGGGCGGCGCGTGGGCCTTACGGGCCTCTAGGGGCAGCGCGCTGGCCTAGGGCAGCAGGAGGCAGCGCTAGGGCTGCTGGACGGCGCACATAGTGCAGCACGTCACAAGGCAAGGCAAGGCAGGCAGGTACGTGGGGTAGCGCGGTAACCGCAGCGGTAGGTGGGCCCGAAAAAAAAAACGGTCCTACGGACCTTAGTGCTCTGATACCATGTCAGAATCTACAGGCAGGAATGAATGAACTAGCAGCATGCAGGAGTACAAGTAGTAAACCCTAATTGGACTGTACCCCATATGGACTATCCCACTTTTGGGTGTGGGGGTTTGTCTACGCTCTTCAGTGTAATCCTCGCTAAGGGAAACTTTACCCCAAGGCATCAGTGTGGCCTACATCGATACACTTACTGATCAGTGTAACACTAACTCATAAAAAAATTACCCCAGCACATCAGTGTAGACCCAAAATTTCACCCTTGTAATCAGTGTAGAAGGGTAAATTATACTGATAACCTGAGCCCTGGTGCTATGGATTAACCTGCTTGACAACTTGCCTAGGTATGATAGTAAAGCAAGTATAATTCACAAAGACTTCAAAATTGATAACAAGTTAAAAAGGGAAAAACTTTCATAAACGGATACCGGATCTAGTTCTCAGTGAACTTCCAGTCCTTGGGCAGGAGCTGGTCTTTGAGCCACATGTAGACGGGGATGATTACGTAGTAGAGACTGCAGATGGTGCCAATGATAAAGCGGAAGGCGAAGGAGAAGGGGTTGAACGGGCCCTTCACATCCTCAGCCTTGGGACCCATCTGGATAGGGGGGGACAACCAGGAAGAGAAGGGGAGATTAGGTAAACAGGGAAAGTGCACCATGAGAGGAAAACGATTACATGATGTACAATATGCTGCATGCAATTCGGATGCATAGTGAAGGGGATGAGAGCTAGAGACGGAGTGAGAAGGCAGGAAACAAAAGAGGACAAGATGGAGACAAGTAGATGACAGAAGTGCGAGGACAGAAACTGGGAGCAAGAGAGAACACAGGTTGCAGAGGGAAGCAGCTCAATGCTGCAGGAAAATGCTAAGGCAATGACGCCAGAATATGATCCTGGAAGCAGCACACACTGACTATCCCCGTCTTTTTCCTTCCCAACCGTTTCCATTGTTACAATCCCCGTCTCTATGTCACCGCTTTGACAACGCGACTTCTTCGATTTTCAGGCACTCCAGGCATTGCAAGCCGTGTCTTACCTGAAGAGGAGAATCCCCGGGCGCCCTGGGTCTTCACGCCGGTAACGGAGCAGCCCATAATAAGTCCGTGGCGACGGTCCCCGCGGTACCACTTAGGGCCGATCCTCTTGAGCTTAACATCGGAGAAGCCGGCCTTGGTGAACCAGTCGATGTACTCCTGCTCCGTGGGGAAGAGCATCCACATGTCGGCGAAGAACCGCGAGAGCCAGAACGTCGGGTGCACGGGGCCGATGAGACACGCCTTGCCGCCCGGCTTGATGACGCGGTAGGCTTCCTTGATGCCGCGCTGAGGATCGGGCCAGTACTCGATGCTGGCGGGGAGAGGGACGCGCGAATGACGGACGAGGAACGCAGAGAGGAATGTGAGATGAGACGAAGAAGAGACGACTGGACGATGAAGAGATAAGAAAATAAGACAAGAAGATGAGGCGAGACGAGGTGATGCGTAGATAAGTGACAACAAGACAATGCGAAGGCCGGCAATAGGAAATCGGAAACCTAAGTTTCCAAATGTCTTTCAATTTCAGTTAATATTACGTCTTCAATGTATTAGCAAGGTCACCTTATTGTGGCACTAACATCAATAGCAGTCACATACGCGGCATACAGTCGATGCGCGAAAGGGTTGGCCAGGAGACTCGCGGCACTTCCCATCGATAAGACCGCGGAGAAGGTTTGTCAAGCAAATAATGAATTTGGCATTGAAGTGAAATTAATGTAGGAAGATCCGACGGTTATAACCGCCATGGTCCCTCCGTAAACAACATCATTATAAGCTCCCCGTCTCTCACCTGCCAGCAGACACGTAACGGTCGGCGTAGTCCGTGGGGAACGGCAGGTCCTCCGCGTCGCCCTCGATGATCGTGCAGTCCTTCAGCGGCGCCTTCTCCTTCGCCTTCGCAAGCTGGTGCGGCGACTGGTCGAGAATCGTCACGTTCTTCGCGTCCACGTGCTTGACCACACCGAGCGTCGTGAACCCCGTGCCGCCTCCCACGTCAACCACGCGCAGATTGCGGTCGTTGAGATCGGCCGGCTCGAGTGCGTCGTCGCGCATGTCCTCGGTCCAGTGACCGGGGTTGATGATATGATCGTACACAATCGACAGGAAGCGGTAGAACCAAAACGCCTCCTGCTTGTGCTGGATCATGCGCGGCTGCGACGCCGGGCGGTCCGCCGCCGCGCATCGCACGGACGAGCGTTGCGAGCGGGAGCGGGAAGACGGGGTGGACGACGCGCGGAGAGGGAGAGGCGAGAAGGAGGTGAACTGAGTGGAAGAGGAGGCGGCGAGAGGCTTGTAGAGGAGGGGAGAGGAGTCCGCAGAGCAGACTGTGGCTCTTCGCCGCGCAGCGGCTGTTTGGCGGGTTGCTGCTGAGACGCACAGCCTGGACGCTGAGCACGCTTCGAGGGCCGCCATGGCTGATCAGCACGGGTCAGGGAGAGTGACCAGCACGGAAATTAAACTAGGTCAGAAAACCTCCCTCCTTATCAGACTGCTGATACTGGGCTGAGCAGTTCCCTCGCAAGATTGAGCGGGGCAAGACCTGGGAATCTCAAACTGGTCTGATGATGCCTGGTCTAATCTGACCAGCTACGAGTGGTCAGTGGGAAATGGTGGAAAAAGGGGTGTTTATCTCCAGGTTGCTGTTCAGTGCTCCAATGAGTCGCGTGTCAGCGCGACTTGGTATGATGTGGAATCAAACTGGTAGAACCCGAAAGGTGGCCTGGGGAATGTATTACGGTTAAGTGTCAGTGGGAATATATAGGGTTGCCTTGAGCTGCTCTTGAGGTCAGCGAGGTAAACGCGCTGCTGGTTTGCGTTGGCGTTGGATGGGTGGGAGCTTGCTGCGTAGGACGGAGTGACGTGGTGAAAGCTAGAGATCTTACGACACCTGTCGGCGGTCCACCCAAGGCCGTTTTCTCGAGAGCAACGTGTCCCCATCTCAAGTGCACAGGTCGTGTGACGAACTTACACGGCTAAGTCTGTGCCGCGTGGCAAGAAGCGCTATCGGAAGGGTTTGGGTAATCACACAAAACATCCCGACCAACTAGGCCCACAGGCGTGTTCGGCTTGGGGAACGTGATATGACTCCTGTACGACTTTGTTTGCATTCCGTTACGGCATGTAGATATATTAAAGCCAGGATCTCAAGTACCGGAAATTGTTGTCAACTGCAAAACACTTGACGGCTGGTTACTATGTTATTTGCACCGAAGTGACAGGTTGGTTTGTTATGCATTTTGATTGGTCACCTCACCAAACCAGCCCTGGAAGCCTATTCTGCGACCCCAGGCGACCTCAACCACGGAAAGAGTCGCCAGCCCCGCAATGTCAAACGCAAAACATCAGCCAAACAACTCGAGACAGAATGTGGAAATGACTAGCAGAGGAGAACGATTGAAATCCCACGCCAGAAGTAACTACAGCAAACTCATTCACCCCCAGCAGCACATCCTGTTCTCGCGCGTGAATCACTCGAAGACGATTCACGGAAGCCTACATCGACATAATAACGCATTGGAGAAGCAACATTGCGTAGGATAGTACCGTATGTAGAATCCCTCCGCATTCGTCGCGACGCCTGCAATGAGGTCTCGTCGCCGTAATAGAAGGCGCAATGTAAGGCACAGCAAGTTAGTGGATAGTCTTCACCGCGTTCAGTCGGATGGATGCGACGTACAAAATTTAGGCGCGAAGAACAAACAAGGGCCTTAGGAGTGTAAATGTTGCATAGCCACGGGTTACCTGTGCCCGCGCCGCGTCCCCCCTCGTTTGCCCGCCATGCCTTGGAGTGGGGAGCTGCCGCATCCGCCAGCATTCCTCCCCTCCGCGTTCGCATTCCTCCCCTCTGTTGTGATGCTATCATTCGCATTCACGTCTGTCTGCCTCCCATCATATGCTTGTGCGGTTTGGTTTTCTTGAGTGTGTGTGGATGATATTTGGCTTGGGCAGATATCTGAAGTGACAGCTCTACTCAAGAGCTTTCCGACGAGCCAAGAATCGTCGCGATCGGAGCAATATCAAGAAAGTTACGAACGTTGGAGTTCGTATGCTTTCTGTACTTTGGTTGCGGCGACTATGGGAACTTGTTGGGTTGACTCAATATGGGGTACAGACTTTTGGGGGTTGGGAATTCGAACCCATCACTGTAGAATGCTGCCATGTGGTTGGGAGAAGCCAAACCAGGTTGGCAAGTGTGGCCAAGTGGGTTGAGGTGGATGGCATGAGTTGGGAAAGTGACAAATGTGAAAGTGGGGTTGCCTATGGAGAGGGGATTTGTGTGGCATGGGGTTTCTTTGGTTGGGGACTCTCTTGGGACCTTCCCTCTCGTCCTCCTCTTCCCTCCCATCTGGTTTAGAGCTACTCTAACTCTTGTGTGTAACTTGTGAACTTGTGAGAACTATTGTGAGTGAGTTAAGTTTCTATGTGGCAGCATACCCCCTAGTGCGCCGAAAAAGCATAACTCGAGATATACTCCATCTTTTGAGGTGATTCAAATTGGGAATTGTAGCCACGGTCTAGCGCTACAACATACTCGAGTTTGACGGAATTCTAACGGTTAGTTTTTCGTCGACGGCGTTTCTTGTGAAATCGCGGTTTCTGTCCAGAATTGAAGACCAACGATTTTGTGATATTTGGGCACCTAATCTTCATAGACTCCGTCCTTAATCTCTAACACCCTCCGCATCCGCCAGCATTCCTCCCCTCCGCGTTCGCATTCCTCCCCTCCGCGTTCGCATTCCTCCCCTCCGCGCTCACATTCGGCCCATCCGCGCTCGCATTCCTCCCCTCCGCGCTCACATTCGGCCCATCCGCGCTCACATTCGGCCCATCCGCGCTCACATTCGGCCCATCCGCGCTCACATTCGGCCCATCCGCGCTCACATTCGGCCCATCCGCGCTCACATTCGGCCCATCCGCGCTCACATTCGGCCCATCCTCGCTCACATTCGGCCCATCCGCGCTCACATTCGGCCCATCCGCGCTCACATTCCTCCCTTCCACGCTCACATTCCTCCCCCTCCGCTCTCACATTCCTCCCCTCCGCTCTCACGTTCCTCCCCTCCGCCTCCTCGCTCACATTCCTCCCCTCCCCCTCCGCGCACACATTCCTCCCCCTCCTCGCTCACATTCCTCCCCTCCCCCTCCGCGCACACATTCCTCCCCCTCCTCGCTCACATTCCTCTCCCTCCGCGCTCATATTCCTCCCCTCCGAGCCCCTACCCTCCCCTCCGCCCTCACATTCTTCCCCTCCGCGATCGCATTCCTCCCTTCTGCCCTCACATTCCTCCCCTCCCCCTCCACGGCCACATTCCTCCCCTCCGCTCTCACGTTCCTCCACTCCACCTCCTCGCTCACATTCCTCCACCTCCTCACTCACATTCCTCCACCTCCTCACTCACATTCCTCCCCCTCCTCGCTCACATTCCTCCGCCTCCGCGCTCACATTCCTCCCTTCCCCCTACGCATTCGCATTCCTACCATCCGCGCTCATATTCCTCCCCTCTACGCTCACATGATTCCTCCCCTCCGCGCCCCTACCCTCCCTCCGCCCTCACATTCCTCCCCTCCGCGCCCCTACCCTCCCTCTGCCCTCACATTCCTCCCCTCCGCGCCCCTACCCTCCCTCCGCCCTCACATTCCTCCCCTCCGCGCTCACATTCCTCCCCTCCACGCTCACATTCCTCCCCTCACTAGTGTTCCCTCTCCTCATCTCTCATCATCCTCACCGTTTTGTCCTTCGCTCTCCTCTTATCAAACCCGATTGTCTCACATCACACCAGCCCTAGATGTCTCCCATCCCCTCTCCTCTCCTATGCCCCACTTGTCTCCCATCCCTGCTCCTCTCATATACCCCACTTGTCTCCCCTCCCTGCTCCTCTCACATACCCCACTTGTCTCCCCGTGTGGGTCCTCTCATCTGCTCCACTTGTCTCCCCTCCCTGCTCCTCTCATATACCCCACTTGATTCCCCACCCGCCTCCTCTCATATACCCCATTTGACTCCCCTCCTTGGTCCTCTCATCTGCCCCACTTGTCTCCCCTCCTTGGTCCTCTCATCTGCTCCACTTGTCTCCCCTCCCTGCTCATCTCATATACCCCACTTGTCTCCCCTCCCTGCTCCTCTCATATACCCCACTTGTCTCCCCTCCCTGCTCCTCTCATATACCCCACTTGTCTCCCCTCCCTGCTCCTCTCATATACCCCACTTGTCTCCCATCCCTGCTCCTCTCATCTGCCCCACTTGTCTCCCCTCCCTGCTCCTCTCACATACCCCACTTTCTCCCCTCCCTGCTCCTCTTATCTGCCCCACTTGTCTCCCCTCCCTGCTCCTCTCACATACCCCACTTTCTCCCCTCCCTGCTCCTCTCATCTGCTCCACTTGTCTCCCCTCCCTGCTCCTCTCATATACCCCACTTGTCTCCCCACCCGCCTCCTCTCATATATTCCATTTGTCTCCCCTCCCTGCTCCTCTCATCTGCCCCACTTGCCCCCTCCCTGCTCCTCTCATCTGCTCCGCTTGTGTCCCCTTCCTGCTCCTCTCATATACCCCACTTGTCTCCCCTCCCTGCTCCTCACATCTGCCCCACTTGTCGCCCCTCCCTGCTCCTCTCATATACCCCACTTGTCTCCTCTCAATGCTCCTCTCATATACCCCACTTGTCTCCCCTCTCTGCTCCTCTCATATGCCTTACTTGTCTCCCCTCCCTGCTCCTCTCATCTGCTCCACTTGTCTCCCCTCCCTGCTCCTCTCATATACCCCACTTGTCTCCCCTCCCTGCTCCTCTCATATACCCCACTTGTCTCCCATCCCTGCTCCTCTCATCTGCCCCACTTGTCTCCCCTCCCTGCTCCTCTCACATACCCCATTTGTCTCCCATCCCTGCTCCTCTCATCTGCCCCACATGTCGCCCCTCCCTGCTCCTCTCATATACCCCACTTGTCTCCCCTCCCTGCTCCTCTCATATACCCCACTTGTCTCCCCTCCCTGCTCCTCTCATATGCCTTACTTGTCTCCCCTCCCTGCTCCTCTCATCTGCTCCACTTGTCTCCCCTCCCTGCTCCTCTCATCTGCTCCACTTGTCTCCCCTCCCTGCTCCTCTCATATACCCCACTTGTCTCCCCTCCCTGCTCCTCTCATATACCCCACTTGTCTCCCCTCCTTGCTCCTCTCATATGCCTTACTTGTCTCCCCTCCCTGCTCCTCTCATCTGCTCCACTTGTCTCCCCTCCCTGCTCCTCTCATATACCCCACTTGTCTCCCCTCCCTGCTCCTCTCATATACCCCACTTGTCTCCCCTCCCTGCTCCTCTCATATACCCCACTTGTCTCCCCTCCCTGCTCCTCTCATATACCCCACATGTCTCCCATCCTTGCTCCTCTCATCTGCCCCACTTGTCTCCCCTCCCTGCTCCTCTCACATACCCCACTTTCTCCCCTCCCTGCTCCTCTTATCTGCCCCACTTGTCTCCCCTCCCTGCTCCTCTCACATACCCCACTTTCTCCCCTCCCTGCTCCTCTCATCTGCTCCACTTGTCTCCCCTCCCTGCTCCTCTCATATACCCCACTTGTCTCCCCACCCGCCTCCTCTCATATATTCCATTTGTCTCCCCTCCCTGCTCCTCTCATCTGCCCCACTTGCCCCCTCCCTGCTCCTCTCATCTGCTCCGCTTGTGTCCCCTTCCTGCTCCTCTCATATACCCCACTTGTCTCCCCTCCCTGCTCCTCACATCTGCCCCACTTGTCGCCCCTCCCTGCTCCTCTCATATACCCCACTTGTCTCCTCTCAATGCTCCTCTTATATACCCCACTTGTCTCCCCTCTCTGCTCCTCTCATATGCCTTACTTGTCTCCCCTCCCTGCTCCTCTCATCTGCTCCACTTGTCTCCCCTCCCTGCTCCTCTCATATACCCCACTTGTCTCCCCTCCCTGCTCCTCTCATATACCCCACTTGTCTCCCATCCCTGCTCCTCTCATCTGCCCCACTTGTCTCCCCTCCCTGCTCCTCTCACATACCCCATTTGTCTCCCATCCCTGCTCCTCTCATCTGCCCCACATGTCGCCCCTCCCTGCTCCTCTCATATACCCCACTTGTCTCCCCTCCCTGCTCCTCTCATATACCCCACTTGTCTCCCCTCCCTGCTCCTCTCATATGCCTTACTTGTCTCCCCTCCCTGCTCCTCTCATCTGCTCCACTTGTCTCCCCTCCCTGCTCCTCTCATCTGCTCCACTTGTCTCCCCTCCCTGCTCCTCTCATATACCCCACTTGTCTCCCCTCCCTGCTCCTCTCATATACCCCACTTGTCTCCCCTCCTTGCTCCTCTCATATGCCTTACTTGTCTCCCCTCCCTGCTCCTCTCATCTGCTCCACTTGTCTCCCCTCCCTGCTCCTCTCATATACCCCACTTGTCTCCCCTCCCTGCTCCTCTCATATACCCCACTTGTCTCCCCTCCCTGCTCCTCTCATATACCCCACTTGTCTCCCCTCCCTGCTCCTCTCATATACCCCACATGTCTCCCATCCTTGCTCCTCTCATCTGCCCCACTTGTCTCCCCTCCCTGCTCCTCTCACATACCCCACTTTCTCCCCTCCCTGCTCCTCTCATCTGCCCCACTTGTCTCCCCTCCCTGCTCCTCTCACATACCCCACTTTCTCCCCTCCCTGCTCCTCTCATCTGCTCCACCTGTCTCCCCTCCCTGCTCCTCTCATATACCCCACTTGTCTCCCCACCTGCCTCCTCTCATATATTCCATTTGACTCCCCTCTCTGCTCCTCTCATCTGCCCCACTTGTCGCCCCTCCCTGCTCCTCTCATATACCCCACTTGTCTCCCCTCCCTGCTCCTCTCATATACCCCACTTGTCTCCCTTCCCTGCTCCTCTCATATGCCTTACTTGTCTCCCCTCAGTCAGCTCCTCTCATCTGCTCCACTTGTCTCCCCTCCCTACTCATCTCAGATACCCCACTTGTCTCCCTTCGCTGCACCTCTCATATACTCCACTTGTCTCCCCACATTCCATTCCAAATCCACATCCCAAAACGCATTATGACACTCCAGGTGGATGTGGAGACGGATGCATCCAATGCCACAAATCGAGCATGCGACTCCACACCACCGTGCTTCAAGCCTATCTTGGATACAATAAAGCAACGTAACGTGACCATCGAAATACACATGCTGATTCCTATGGCGATGATGCGCTGTGGGTTAACGGCTCTGAGAGGAGGAGATTATGTCGCAAGCGCTAATGACGTGCTCTATGTGCTCGCATCAGAGGCTGGAGAAGCTGTGTCAAAACTGTTTGCTGCTGCGGAACAAGCTGGTGGGTGGGTCGTTGGGCGCCCGCTTCGTGTAAGGGGGCTTAGGAAGTGTATAGACCAAACCAAGAAGGATGCTTGCAAGAAAGGTGAGCTAGAGCCCATATTGCTGCTTGCAACCGGAGCATGAAACCAGTGCTCATATTGCTGCTTGCAACCGGAGCATGAAACCAGTGCTCATATTGCTGCTTGCAAGCGGGGCATGAAACCAGTGCTCATGTTGCTGCTTGCAAGCGGAGCTTAAAAACCAGTGGTTACCTCTCCGCTTGCCCTAGGAGGTATAAACCCAAGCTCATGTTGCTGCTACAAGTGGAGCATGAAAACCAGAGCGTGAGTGCTGCAGCAGGTGTTGTGATGCTGCGTGAAACCACCATGCCCTCAACCCCACCAAGCCTCCCTCCCCTTTTATTGTGGTACTCAAACGTCAGGAACCGGGGGAGGCAGTGCCCGCATCACAGCACAACTCCACCTTGATGCACAGTGGAGTAAATTTCAAAGAAAGAGCAAGGGGGATGGGGAGTCCGTGCAGGAGATACTGAATAGGAGCCCCCGTTGTGCACCTGACTTTGAGTATCAGATACCGACATACAAGAAAGATGAAAGGGGGCGGGTAGTACCGGATATGGGCTTTTATCACGGAGGATCCAGAAAGGGTGTGAACTACGAGGCTTTGAAAGCTTCAGGTAAGACCTTGCAATAGAGGGCGAAAATGAGGTGCTCGACCAGCAGCTGATAAACCCAGCAATAACATCATCACAGCAGTTGATCAGGATTGACACATGCCTTGCATTGGCAGGTGCACATGTCGAGGCCAATTGTGAAGCGCAGCTCCATGGGGAACACCGAAGAGCCTGTCATGAACAGCCACGCAACCCCAAGAGAATTGACAGATGTAGGCGGTGTTTTGGAGGGCATTGGAGATGGGAGTGGGGGACTTCAACAGCCTGGTGGGGAGGTGGTGGTTGGCGAATGTCAGGCTAATGGTGGGCCCTTGGAAAACACCTCAACCGATGGGGCAGCAGCATGCGGTTGTACGCCAGGGCCGGCTAGTGAAGAAACGCATACAAGGTAGGGGGGGTTCCATATCTTCCACACCACTACTCCAAATAGATGACGTGTCCATATATGTGTTGCATTCGTTTGTATGATTGTGATTCATAATTTGCACCTTGGTATTCTTTCCATACTTGGCATCTATCAACAGGAGAGGAGAGCATATGGACAAAGCACCGGAGGTACCACCGAACAACCCACTTCCCTCAACCACGCGTCCAATGGCCAATGGATTGGTATGCTTGCTGGACCCTCGGCAGCTCATCCGTTTTTTCAGCACATTGAGCGTATGCTGCAGCAAAGGTTCTGGATGTCAGGGGAAAATGGTCATCAAGTCCTGGAAGCAAGTCTGGGCATGCTTTCGCCTTGAATGGGCGTGTGAGAAGTGCGGCAAACTCGAACATTTTTGGTCCACAAAGCGAGGCCACACAACAGGTAAGGGGAGTAAAAAGGGCCCTCAATCCTCCCTTCTCCTTCCCAAATATATAGCTTCGATTGCGATGGCAGGCATTGGTTACCAACAATTATGGGAAGTTAGTCGCTCTCTTGGTCTCCCTTGTCTTGGAAGAGAGACGTTCTATAGGTACATGAGAGGGCCTCTTGGGTTGTGGAAGGCAATAGAGACGGCAGCAGAGAAGTCAATGGCTGAGGTTCGAGCAGAAATGTGCAAGAGAGCGATTCCAGGGGAGTGGTTGTGCGTGGACGGACGTTGGTCTCATCCACGTGAAGCTGAATGGTGCATTGTTTCCTTCATTGACCCAATCACCCGCAAAATAGCCCTTGTGGTGACAAAGTGGAAGGCGGTAGAGAATGTTTCTTCAACAGCTTTGGAGCTGCGTGCTTTCGAAGACGGACTTAACCAGTTACGGACGATGGGTTTCCAGGTCAAGGGGACCATTTCTGATGACGGGGGATCATTCAAGACAGGGATCGAGGGATTAGGAATTGCTCACCAGAAGGACGTGTGGCATAAGGGCCGAGCATTGGCACGTAAGTTCATCAAAGATTTGATTGATGCAAAGCGCCCTGCAATGAAGGTCGCAGCTGCCACTTGCGCTGGCGATCTGTGGTTGTGTTCAAGAGTGGTGCTCTTCACATGGCTGAAAGAGCACGGTACCCCAAAAGAAGGTTTGAGCACAACTTCTGGGAAAGCAGATCTCATCGAAGGCGTGTGTGAAAAGCTTGGCAAGTTTGTGTATGATCCACAAGCAATCCCGACGTCTATTTGGTTGTACCCTGAGTTGCAGAGAGTTTTGCGTGTTAGGGAGAACGGGGCAGCAACACGAGCTCCCGTGGCCAAGCGCCTGAAGATCGTCCACGGAGGCGCCGCAGAGCACACCCCGTTGGGTTGTGGGGAGGGGAACAACGCCGGGAATGTGGAAGTACCAATTCTGGTGTCCAATGATGAGAACGTCCAGCGGCACCAGCTTGGTGTCGTTTCCATAAATGTCTCTGGAAGTGACCCCCTACGGATCTCTGGGCACGTGCCAGCTGAAATCACCAATGGCGTGGGGTCCGCACCTGAACGTGCAGGCGTGGGGTCGGCACCTGAACGTGCAGGCGTGGAGAGGTCGAGACAGGGTGCTGTGGAGAACTTGCATGGCACGATGGGTGTTGCACATGGCGTGATTGACATTGGATGGAATGATGCACCTGAACTGTGGGAATTTGACCCACACCCTATCCATCGTGTTCCAACAACTGCCGAAGCTGACTATGTGCGCATGACAGCTGACACAATGGTGTCTCAAGTGGATGACGATGGGATTTTGACCGACCAAGATCAGACGTTGGACGGTAAGCGTGACAACTCATTTGAACCTTTACACGTACAGTTTGTTGTGACGCTATCATTTAGACTTATGTCTCTTTGTTATTTGGCTTCTTTCAGATGAGGCGAACCATCAGGATACCGCTGATGCTGAGGGGCTGCTAGACTCTCAAAGCACCGTGCCAACCGTGACCCCTTAAACACATGAGAGTGTGGCTGCTCCTCCACGATGGACAGAACGGGTCAGTGGGAAGCGGAAGCGTTGTGCGCTTGCAACCGATGATGAAGATGACGCAGATTATGTTGAA